>JABEEQ010000466.1:0-50854 GCA_014824365.1 Fusarium sp. NRRL 66894 | reverse complement strand
AAGCGGGTGGCAGCTGCATCAGAAGCTTTGTGCACTCTGTTAATCTCACCTTTCAGCTTGTCAATCGTCGCATCAAGCCCTCGTTGCATGTCGCCGTCCGCCAGCAAGACGACGATATTCTCAACAAACCCCTCTTGAATCTCTTTGCGCACGCTGACGATGTCATTCACGATCCACATAACAGCGACTGTCGCTTGATACAGATCTTGAATCTCCTTCGATTCCATGACGTGCTCGGACAAGTCAATTCCATTGGCGAATTCAAGGTTGGCCACGACTTGCATCATGCAAGAAGACTCATGCCGGTAGCCGAGATACTCGTCCAGTGAAGGAAGATGCGCGTTTCTTCGATTGAGAGCTTCCTTTTGATATGCCTTCAAAGTGGCGATGGCCTCTTTTGCAATGCGCTTCCGGTAGCTTGGATTGTCGTTGTAGATACGGAGGACAGTTAACGCGTATTCCTCGAATGACAATATCGCATCGTTGTCTTGATATTGAGCCGATGTCTCGATTTCTTGGCCTGACACGCCGAGGCTCTTCTCAACATATTCCTCGCAATCGTCTAGAATGGTTTGTAACTTCTTGTAATCGAACTTTTCGACGATGGAATATTGATCTAGCAGATCATCGATAATAAACATCCAGACCTGAAAAGACGTCAAGATTTCCAGCCTCTCGCGTGAGGCATATGGATACCATCCGGCTAATTGTTCAGAGAGCTGGGCTTTGTTCAGACGAGTTCGCACCGTTTCGTTAACGGCATGCCTAACAGATCCGTTAGCATTGGTACGTGTATTGTTCAAGAGATATTTTCTAACGATTTAATCATCTGCAGGATTTTGACATCTATTATGTCCAGATGTGGACTGACGTCGTTCGGCCATCCTGCAAGCGGTGGCGCTAAGTCCGGGACCCTCAGGCTTTGGCCTCTAAGAACCGACAACAGTTCATCACGCGTCGAGGATGGTGAAACCATGATGTTTGGTCAGAACTGAGTTTTTCTTGAGAACTAAACAGACAATGGTTTCATCTTCGGCACTCAGGACACCGCGAGGTTCATATATCTGGTTGTCATTGTCCAACATTGATTAGCAATTCCTTAGTGCGACGTTGCACGGTTACAAGATCAATTAGCAATCCTTACATATACGAGCGGTGAGGTCCGCCTAGCTCAATTGGTTTGGGCGTCCTACCCAACTAGCCGGCATGAGCATGGGATGATCCTTGGTTTTCAGCTTAAGTTTTCAGCTCTCGGGGTTCAGGGTAGTGAATGATGAGAGCTGACTGATAAGATAAGACTAGATAAGATTAGATAGGACAAGATAATCCTACCTTATCTATAGAGTCAACTTGTCAAGCAACAAGCAAAGAGAAAACAAAAGACGGAAGATATCTTGGGTCTTGTGTTTTTCCAGTTGTATCTCGGATAAATTGCGCTGATAGAGGCGGTTACGCGACTTGTATTTGTTGTCCGAACGTTGAGGCAGTCATCTCGCGGTGCAAAGTCTTATGCAGATGGCAAGTAATGGAATGGCGATGTAATTCCAACGACTCGTATTACGAAGTTCAGAAAAGTAATATCGGATATGTCTGAGTATCGGGAAAGAGAAGCAGTAACATGATCGGATAGACTCAAGCAATATCGGCTTCCTCCTTTGGCTTGCCGACATTCTCTTAATTCATACCTGAAGAGGAAATTATAAGACTCCCCTTAACCGCAAAGAATACGCGTTCAGCTCAATGATATGTCGGGAGTCGGGTAAGGGGTTGGAAAGTATAGGTGAGCATCAGATTGTATAAGAACTGCAACATGTTGATACAGATGAGGTGAAGATAGACTTCCGTGCCGTTGCGGATCGACGGATGGGCGGGACGGAAGTTAGATACGTTGTATGGCTGGGGCTACGAAACGCCAACAGGGTCTCTTAGTGTGAATCATTTCCTAAGAGGTCAAAACTCAAAACTTCGATTTGCTAACGGTAACGTCTTTGAATCTCCTATCTCCCAAAGTTAATTGTTTCAGCTCAGAACTTGGATAAGCGAAGCCAATCAGTCTCAAAGACGATATCTCTCAAACAGGATAATGGGTAGCCGTATCTATATTTACGACGGAAAGATATAATAAATTTCCTATCTCTAACTCAAATTCACCAAAAAGGACCGAAGATCGGGGTCGTATGCACGGTCTCGGATTTTATGTAATAAGGCGTATCACACAACGCCCTTTTCCAACCACCACGTCAGGGTCTGTGCCAACCCGATTGGCCAAACCACCGAAGTCGCTCCAGCGCGCGGAAAGCGATTGGCCCCAACACTTCCGCGGTGGGTACGGAACTTATCACCAATTTTTCACCCTCTCAACCTCTGCAATTGATTAGATTCCTTCGATCAGGAAATTTCCCTACTTCCGTCCGCGGGGTAATATCTGGGGAACCCCGGATGCTCACTCATTACAGCCTGCATAATTGGTTATTCCTGCTCGGCAGATTCGCTCCCGATGCTGGCGCCGGTTTCTCAATACTGGGTCTGGGGGCGAGAGTGGGCTGAATATGGAGCATGAGTCAAAGTTTTACGTATAAAGACCTGTTCGGCTGCTGTCCTTTTTTATTTTGCGGATCCCTGCTTCAAGCAAAACATCATCATGAATAGTTATAACATCAATTCGACTGCGGAGGAGGGCAATGACTTGGCTCTTACTCCTTCGCAGTTGAATAAGCCCGATAATGAAGCTTCGTTGCATCACGATGCTGTTTTTGGTGAGATTTCGGATGAGGGTCCTGATTACAGAAGCGTAAGCAGATTTTGTGACGAAAAATGGCATGATTCACAGAATTGACGAGTTTTTCAGGTCGGACTCATCGGTACGGCGGGCCTGATGATGAAAACACAAATCGGTCTCGGCGTCCTTTCGATACCAGCGACATTCAACGCGCTTGGCATGATACCCGGTATCATCTGCCTGCTAGCTGTTGCGATCATAACGACCTGGTCCAATTGGATCGTTGGACTCTTCAAGCTGCGACATCGCCATGTTTACGCGATTGACGATGCGGGAGAAATGATGTTTGGAGTTGTAGGCAAGGAGTTCTTTGGCTTTGCCATGTGGATCTGTAAGTTCTGGTGTTGCACACATATATAGGGAAACTAACTGTGATAGACTGGGTCTTTGTATCCGGTGCTGGCATGCTCAGTCTTTCCATCGGCCTCAACGCTGTGTCTAGCCATGGAGCCTGTACCGCTGTCTTCGTCGCCGTCGCTGCAGTGCTAGGCTTCGGACTCTCGAGCATCAGAACCCTGTCTCGCATGAGCTGGCTAGCGTGGATCGGTGTCATCAGCATCATGATCTCCGGTGAGTCTCGCATCAAGAATCGAGATTAATAGCTAATGTCTATAGTGATTATGGTCACCATCGCTACAGGTGTCCAAGAGCGACCAGCAGCAGCCCCCCAAGAAGGCGTCTGGGTCTCAGACTACAAGCTATTCAATAAACCCTCCTTCGTCCAAGCGGCTTCCGCAATCTGCTCCCTTATCTCAGCTTACGGCGGCACTCCAGGCTTTTTCGCCATTGTTGCTGAGATGCGACGACCCGAACAATACACCAGAGCTCTGACCATCTGTCAGGCCATCGTGACCGTAACTTATCTTACGATCGGTTGTCTGATGTACTACTTCTGTGGATCTTATGTATCCTCGCCCGCTCTTGGCTCGGCTGGCGATACCATCAAGAAGGCCAGTTATGGCGTCGCAATTCCAGGATTGATCGTCTCGATTACTCTTGTCACTCATGTATGACTCACATTCTTCCGTACTTCTATGTCGCTAATGAGATACAGCTTCCTAGCAAGTACATGTTTGTACGACTGTTGCGAAACACAAAGCATCTGGCTTCCAACTCTGCGGTTCATTGGAGCACTTGGTTAGGTTGCACATTCATCGTGTCAATCATTGCCTACATCATCGCGAGTGCCATTCCCATTTTTTACAGCCTCATCTCCTTGATTGGAGCGCTCGTCGGTACTCTCATGTGTTTCCAGACAATGGGCTTCATGTGGTTTTACGACAATTGGGAGAAGCGTGCTATTTCGCCTAAGTGGCTTTCAGCTTGTGGATGGAGTTTGTTCGTTATTGCTTCCGGCACGTTGCTGATGGTCGCTGGCACTTATGGGTCAATAGTCGATATCATCCAGGCATACAAAGCTGCTGGAGGGTCAGGCGCCTGGTCGTGTGCTGATAATTCCAACTCTTCGTAGAAAGGGCGTTGTTTATCATAGTATCGTGAGAGGGGGTTGGAGTTGAACAGCTGTTCTAATACGATGACTCTTCAGAATATATTAATCCTACTTGTTTATATCCTTGTGCATTGGTGCATGGCCTGTTCTCTTCTTCCAATCGGGTGACGCGCTTCTATGCAATGATTCTTGTGCGCCTGAGGAAATTATGCATTAGAAGGGTGGCCAGCCAACATCTTGTGCATGCAGCCTAGTCACGTGGTGCTTGTGTTACCCTCACGCTTCAGTTGTTATGTTTCGATCCAGTCAACTTATCTCAATCAACAAACGTGTTGAAACAGTACTTTGACTATTATTTGGCATCATGTGGACGTTGCACTCCGCCAAAGCGAAAGCTGGCGATGATCTGGTGATCATCGCACGATTAGCGAA
Source organism: Fusarium sp. NRRL 66894 (assembly GCA_014824365.1). Lineage (NCBI taxonomy): Eukaryota > Fungi > Ascomycota > Sordariomycetes > Hypocreales > Nectriaceae > Fusarium > Fusarium sp. NRRL 66894. Next base: position 46,193 of record JABEEQ010000466.1, on the reverse strand, counting down.
TTCCATCGCAAGCCGAAAACCCGACGATGAAGATGCGCAGCGACGGGCCCAAGTAGCAACGGCATTCATCGAGAATATGGGCATCACACTTCAAGCCCCGACAGCTGGCAGTAAAATCATATCCGAGTCTCTGCCTCGTAAATACCAACACTCGGCCAAGTTACCAATTGAGCTTTACCGAATGATTATTGGACACGTCGATACCTTTCCTCACAAATCGAGACACCAGACATTGCTTGCGCTCTCATGCTCATGCAAAACCCTCAACGAATTTTCCGAGGAATTTATCTACAAGCACCCCCAAGGCTTTCAGTACTACCAAAACCAGTGGAAATTCTTGTTCAGCCTCAGGATTAGGCCTATTCGTGCAAGTCATGTACGGACGCTGGTATTTCACTGGAACCTCCAGGAGGTAAACAGCCAAGTCGTGTTTGATATCATCGCCTCATGTCCTAATACTCAGATTCTGTTTGTGGACCGCGGTGATGGCGGTGGAAGTCCGGGAACGATTTTCAGCGATCAACTTCAGGAATTACAGATCATGCTCGGCGCCTGTACCCGTATCAAGTCACTTCATTACTCCGCCGCGACTGGCCGGCCGACTGGTGGCTATCAGAGCAGAATAGAAGTGGCTGATCCGCAAGAAACGCTATCTGATTGGATTTCGGATCACACTCATGTCAAGCAATCATTGAAACAGCTCCACTGTCTAGGCCTGGATAGCCCATCAGGTTGGCTCCTAGGATGTCTTTCCCAATATCTTTCCTCTAACTTGACATCTCTTCATCTCGGCGAGGGAGATTTCTCTACCCTCAGTCGCACCCCACTCTTTGATATATCTCAACACTGCCAGAAGCTCAAGGTTCTTGCCGTGAAATACAGTCTTGTCACCACTCACGATCTGGAGAAAGCCTGTCAAGTATGGGCAAGCACACTGGAAACACTAAAAGTTAGCTTAGTATCAGACACTAGGGATTGGATCTCGCAACTTATACCCTATCTGGAAAAACTAAAAGTGCTGCATTTGGGTACAGAATGCTATGTCCCCGTTGATGGTGTCAACGGCATTGCCAAGGCGGAGTCGCCATTGGAAGAGATAATTATAGGAGATATGGAGGGCCTGTGCGAAACTGACCCTGATTGTCAGATAGCATCAGATTCCGCGAATGAGGCTCTTGCCAAGATGATCGAAGGACACTCGTCTACCCTGCGCCTTCTCCATATACATCTTCATATCGGAGAGATTGTAATGCAGAGCTGCAAGAAAGCGAAAGGTTTGAGATACTTGAACGTATCATTCGCGTATGAGCCTCAGCCTTCAGATATCGACGGACTGTTAGACGCATGCCCCCAGTTGAATTATTTCTCAGGAGGATTCAAGAGATATTCAGATCGATGGAGTGAGCGGGAAGACCGAAGACCTTTCACGATGGAAAGGCGACCATCACAAGAGGTGCTCATATATGACGAGCTTAGTGATTGATAGTTACAGCTTATGATATCTCAGCGAGATGTATCATGCCAACACAATGAAAATCCCCAATTCACTCAAGCTTTTGGAAAGCAATACGTATAAAGCTTCGACGAGGATAAATCTCGCAATCTAGGCGGCCTTATATAGTCCCGTTTTAGTGTAGTATTGATACAATTAATATGTTGAAAATTCATTGGTCCATCTCTGTCTTAAGCCTCTTTATTGCCCTTGTCCTCAGTGTTAACAAGATCAATTACGGCAATGCATTGAGAACAATACCTATTAGGCTAGTACTTGTGATACTCCAAGGTAGCATAAGTACTACGTAAGTATACCATAAACTCTTCAATGATTGTATCGGATTCCACGGGTTTCCATAAGGCAACGAAACTTGGTGCTCGACAGGGATGCAAGACCCCGTCTCGATCAGTGAAGGCAATAAAACACCAAACCCTCTCATTCTATATACCTCTAATGCTATGTATCTATAATATGATATGGTAAAGACAAGAAATGAAAAAGACTAGAAGCCAATGTCGACTCGGCTGCAATGTTATAGAGAAGGATTCCAAGACCTGTGCATGATCCTTCAGCCTCCCTTTCAGCTTCTTTCGATCAATATCCTGTATGGCGACATTATCCTCAATAGCTAAAACTGCTGCTGCTCCCGCACTCTGCCCCATGATCATATAAACAGGCTCCATGCGAATTGCAGACAGAGCTATATGCGTGGCGCTCATTGTAACAGGGTTGACAAAGTTTGTTGCGTCTTCCTTCTTGGGAACGATAGACCCATAAGGGACGCTGAATGGCCCGGGATTAGGAACGTGAATGAGACCTTCGTCGTGTATCCGATCGTTGATAACGACACGCTCGACCTGATGGACGTCAAGGGTGTAGTATCCAACTGCAATGACGGTGTCATTGTCGTACGGCTTCGGATGCTGAATGTCGGCTTGTGTCATCGTATACACGCCGTCCATCCGTCGAGCCTCGCGAATATAGATTTCATATGGCCAGTTGCCGTTATCAGTCCACTCATCCTTCGCGTAGCCCCAAGCACTTGTATTTTCACGAATAAAGTCTGGGACATCTTTGTGGTTCGCCAACGTCCAGAGAAGTCCTTGCGCCCAGACCTTGTGCCTTTTGGCAGCAGCGTCCCGCTCCTCGTACGAATACTCAGCATAATTGGACGTCTTGTTGTAACTTCCGCCAATTAGGTCAGTACTGATCTGGCCAGCCGCGTTGGTATCGGTCTTGAGATTCGGCATGAGTTGTGTTGTGAAGAACGGTCCCAAATAGCCTGTCTTGATATATCGGATCAAGATCTTGTAATGAGATTCATTGTAGCCCTCTGGCTTGAAGAATTCTACCTTGTTGTCGTCTTCTCTTGTCAAAGATAACCGGTAGTTGAAGGCTTGAAGACGATGATCCTTCTTGCCACGCGACTCTTCAGCTGAGAACTTGGTGATCACGCGACCAACTCCGGGAAGCAGGCCGCTGTCAGGATCATCAGGGTCGTTGTACGGGTCAATGGCAGCCAGTCTTCTGGGCTCGTTGAAGTGAATACCAGCTGCCGACTCGTCAAACTCCTGCTTGTCTTCGCGACCCACGCGATATGAGATGCCTGCTGTTTCCATAAGGTCGCCCTCGTAGCCAGCATCAATAAACATCTTTCCTGAGAAAGTTGACCCTGACCGCGTTTGGAAGGACTTGATCTGGGTTCCATCCTTCTTCACGCCGCTGCTCGAACGGAGAATGGACTCATTTCGAAAGACAGGAATTCCCTCATCCTTGATCCATTTCTCCAAGATGTCCTCTGCTACTTTGGGCTCAAACGTCCATTGAACCTTGTCGCCAATGGCTGGTCCAGGCTGCGCCTCGATATGCTTTGCGAGATAGTCATCTCGTGTTTCACGCGTCCATGCGTCGTCGTTGTCGTAATACTGGTACACTTTGCTATAAAACTCCCTAGCGATTCCACCAATAGTGTTTCCATCCTTTGAGTCCGTCCAGCCCAAGCCCGAAGTAGTAAGACCGCCGATTCGTGATGTTGGAAAGACTAAAGTGGCGGTTCTGTTCATACGAACCGTTTGAATGGCAGCTGCCAGAGCAGCAACCGTGTTGCCATAGATAACCACGTCCGATTCATGTGAAGTCGTTGATGAGACGCCAACAGTGAAAGAAGCAACGATATAAAGACAGACAATATATACAGACGCCATACTTGTGAGAGTGACCTGGCTGCTTTACACAGCTCAGGAAGAATCGTCAAATACGTAAAACAAGGAGTGCACTAGCAAACAAAATTACGAAAATTTGGCGCCAGGAAAAGGCGCGCATTTTGACTTTGGGATGATGCATTTGCTGACGTGCTTCTTATTTTACTTAAGTGGGGCGGAAACCGCGGGCGGCGATTCCTTAATTAAGGGATGAGGATCTCAATTAACCAATCGGCTGAGTCCGATCAGCATAATGTTCCACTGATTGGCTCTCCAATCTCACACCGGCTGCCTGCCAAGATAAGGCTGTCGTTATCTCTTCCAATCCTACCCTACCCAAGCAGTCGGTAGTTGTGATAAGGCATAAGGCTAATTCCGGAAGTGGGTGATTTATGCCATTGTTACCCTGAAGTCTCCGTTAATATCTATCCTTTGACGTGATTTCTGAGGACTTGGATCTCAAATTATCTATATCGTGAGCTCATGGTCGCCTTCTTGTTCCCCACTGATATCTTGGCGATGAGGAAATCGATAACAAATCTGTAGACAGATCGGGTCAACATCGATCATCAGAGCGATTGTGTAGAATCGTAGATATTATGCCTAAATCTTACACCAACAAACCTGAAATAAATACTTTTCTATCCTGTGTTTTTCTTGGGTATTAAGGATCCCTATATGCTGACGTGACTATTACCGCTGAGCACCGCAATGCAACTGAATTGGGTGTTGTGCAAGTGTGCTGTAGAGGGGACGACAAAACCATATCACGACAAAGTTAAGCTCCTGAAACCTGGCAGAGTGATGGCGGACTATTTTATCCTCTGATTCGAAAATGGAGTTAAGCCACGCACGAAATATCTCCAGGTAACCGATGGAATGATGGGTGTTTTCCGGTTTATCATAGGAGGCAAAAGAAAGGGTCTTGTTGAAAGATAAACGGTCAACAAAAAGCGCAACAGGCTCATGGAGACGCCAAGATGTATATCCTCATTGGCATAATGTCCCCATTCCCTTCTCAATCAAACCGAGTTCACAGCCCTTGATCTCTATGCTCGGTATAAGTGCAGTCACAGGATGAACCTCAGCATAGGGAATAAAAATAGGCTACATCCACATAACGAAGTTGAAGCACATGAACACAGAATTCAATAATTAATCATATAATTATGTCAAACGGAGATCTACTGGGACTGTGAACTAGGAAAACCGTTACGGGTTGTTATTCGGTCGGGTGAAAAACCTAGGTTCTATCATAACTCGCCAGTTCCCCTAATGATCTGACCCTCCGGCTTCATCCAAACCATTCCAATAACCGAACTTGCAGGTTTTTACTGAATAAACAGTTAAATGATGTTACGCATGAGAACATTCATCTCTTGAACTTACAGCCTTGCTACCAACACCACCACGGCATTTATCGATGGCGTTGCAGCCCCGGTTATAGGGGTTGGCTTCAGCACCAGAGTGACAGTTCTTGGCCGACGCGCCTCTGAGGGAGCAAGGAACATTGTCATGCCTAAGAGCACCGTATGAGATCTCGCTGCTCTGGGGCTCGGCTGCAGGAGCTGCAGCAGCGAGGGTGGTGAGGGACAATGCGATGATGGAGAACTTCATCCTGAGTGAAGGGAGCTAATGGCCGAAGGAATGTTGTATACTTGAAAGTTGAAGAGGCTGCTGATTGAAAGAAAGAAGGCTGGCTTTTCATCCATTGTGAGGAGGTGAATGAACGATATATATACTGTCAAGTCTGCTCGTAACGACAGTAAACTACTGGCACAAGAAAGAATTTGGTTCGTCTATACGAGGGCTCCCAAACCTTGATGCTTGAAAGTTCTGCCTAAGAGGATCATGAGATTCAGATGGGCACTACGCCCGTAGTACAATCTTGACCAAAATCTAGTAGGGTTGGGAACTTTAGTGCGAGTGACTTATCAAGGTACGACTCATTAGGGTCCCCTTTCATATGCCACGCTAAGAAGATGAGAGCAGGCTTGGATATAGGAGAACTCCAAGTCTAGAGACAACTGCTCTCGGTGATAAAGTCTACCAGGTCTGTCACTACCGGTGTTTTCTGTATCCTATCTCCGTTTTATATAGTACCTCATCCAATACCATTGATACTGGAGGTCTACGGAGTTTCCTTAGGGGCAAAGGCCATATGGGACAGGCTTACATTAGAGGCATGGTGTCTCAGGAAGGACAGCCTTCTTTGTTCTTTCACTCCCATGAGGCTCTGTTCAGTTACACTTGATGTTGCACAATCGGGCCATTATTTTAGTCGTTTGATTACGATGGCCTTTGGTAATTGCTCTTATTGGAGTCTGTGGCCGTTGATATACGGAGGTCTGGAAACTTTAACCAAACGCGTACTGGACCCCTGCAAGGTCTCGAACATCTCAGAACCGGGAACCTGGGAAGAAGCAAAACACAAGCGTCCCATGGGACCTTTGTAGACCCAACGACTAGGAACAAGTCCGGGGAATACTATCCGCCCTATGGAGCCCAACTGCCGAGAAACGCTCGGATGGGGCGAGATTAGAACCGCACACGGAAAGTCCATGGAATATCATGCTTCTTTCCTATTCCATAGATTGATGATATATGCAGGAGGCTGACATTATTGAACAAAAAGGAAAGGCAACATTGCTTCCAGAAGCCTGATGGAACGTATTTTTGACTGGGATCAGGTAACATGAACTGGTGTCTAAGGGTCCTGTGGCGCTCTGGCAGGTTACCAGCCAGTGAAGCCTTACAGACCAAACTGAAACGCTGACGAGGTGACATGTTCCATTAGCCACAAACATGCATAACGAAGAAGCGTCAACTACGGAATTCGGCACAGTAGCATCCCTAAGGCCTTGGGACCCTGGACGTTAGCCTCTCTATGTCCTAGGGGAGGATGATGTTTGTGCGGTTAGTACCGAGAGCATTGCCCATTCAAGACCGCAACACTATCCCATTTAGTGACGCCACTGATCCCCCACCAATTATACTAACGTGATTAACATGACGGAGATTGACGATAAACCTAGTCTGGGGTTCTTTGACTCTTGATACTTTAGGCATGAAAAGACAAAGGGACGCCTTCTGAGCTTAAGAGAAGAAGAGAGAATCAGGGAACAGTAACAGGAGTTAAATAAGAGTATCGAAGGGTTGGAGTATCTAATGTCCTAAATGTCACTCGACATGATGATAACTAGTATGACAAGCCGCTAACTAACACAAACATGAAACCACGCCATTTTACGAGGTAAGGCGTATAATTAAGCTTCAGCTCCCAAGCGAGCTCAACTCTAATCAATTCATCCGCACCATTCAAACTGTGGTTCTGGGCTATGAGAATGCCGAGCGTGCACCTGAGTGCGGCTGACCTGTGGGGATACCGAGCGGGATACAGCGGTTAATTTCGGAGGTCCGCCCGGTTATCCGACAGATTACAACCAGAATAGTCTCGTGCAGGAAACGGTCTCGTTTTGAGAAGCATTAGCCTCGTGAACGTCACCTTCAACGTCAGCACGATGACTACGGCCAGGTCTTCGGTAAAGGGTATATCATGTCCAAAGCCACCTATTGGTGAGCTTATCACAAAAGCTCGATGGGAGTTTATCTTCTACACGAGGTGGTCGATACTCAAGAAAAAGGCGCTGATCTCAAGAAGTTTGGGAAATTCTGGAAGTCGGGTTCCGCGGCCCCGATGGGCTTGGTGGTACTGTCCTGTGCGTGGCTAACTTCGCTCGCCGGTCTGAAACTACCATCTATATTCTACAGGTTGATATATATCTAACGGACCATAGAGGTGATCATGAGCTCTGGCGAGAAAGGAAATCACTTAGAAGGTTACAAACCAGCACTCACGATGGACCAGGTTGGAGAGACATTAGACTAGGAGAATGTTCCCTATCGGGCCGCTCGACCACCAGAGCTAATGACCGGTCATTAGTTCAAGACTTCGGCAGTTGACTTACAACAAAGTTCCACCCAGTAAGTATTGTAGGTGAAGTGGGCAGCCAAGGACTCGAACACGATTTGCCAGTTCCAGGTCCCTTAGATTCAGATCACATAATACATAGGTGCTCTGCCAGAGGGAAGAAAACCATTCATAGAGTGAATAACCCCTGATGCAGTGGAGGTACCAATGAGTAATGCCTTCAAATACTATAAGGTCTGGAAGATAAGGAGGGTAGAGCTACTTCTACTTTTGATTAGCGCTGAACTCGAATGACAATCCAATATCGTTGAAACTGCGGTCTTCTGCAGAATGGTTATCTGAGCGAACTGGTTAAAGCAACGTCTATCCTCAACAGCGCGGCGGTACGTCTGTTCATCGCAGGTTTGGAAGGTTTAACTCTAGAATGCATTGTACCTTTCATTGGGTCTAGCCACTGGCTCTGACGTCCGGTATGGTCTTGTCCATTGTTTCCGGTCGGATTATCTGGACTCACTAAAAAGAGCGGTGATTTATTTAGCGCGGAGAAACAGAAGAGAGCTTTACTCAGTTCTATGCAAATTCTTTTAATACTATGCCCTATTCGACACAGAGCGAAGCCAGTAAACGTCAGGTCATGATATCTAGGCCCCTAGAGGGTAACAGAGAATATAAGACAGGCACCCTAATTCATAGAAATTGTAGATTGGCTTTTGTACGCTCGGCCTGGAACTCTTCCTATATCTGTTTAGTGTAAGAAGTCCTAAATCGATGCCTGTCCTGTTTGTTACCATAGTAAAGGTCTGAAGTCTCGTTGCACCCCCAAAGGGCTTATCTCTATGATATGTAGCGAACGATAGGGGGATATAACTTCGTAGTCAATAAGAGGCAACAGGATGACAAATCTATAAGAGACCTTAGACTCAAGACTCACTAATAGCGAGATATTTACTAGTTGCCAAGCATTGAAATATAGCACGCTACCTGTGATCTATTACTGCTGCCAGAAAACTCAAATAATTAGAAGATAACCAAGTTAAATTGGAATTGGATAAGAGTCGAGAGTATGCAAATACAGCTTGGCATCGATATAAACACTGTTCCCGAAGCAGTTACCTACTTATATCACGTGTTATTTCCGCTCCGGTCTGGTGGTCTAGTGGTATGATTCTCGCTTAGGGAAAACCCTACAGCTCAGCTTGCGAGAGGTCCCGGGTTCAATCCCCGGCCAGACCCTTCTTTTTGCCGCTCTCGTCTCCCGTGACTCCGAATCTTCCTTCTTTTTTCATCTATAGTCCTTCGAAATACCCTTTCGGAATGCCATCACAGTAGGAAAGACTAGTGATACAGAACCTCTTATTTGTAACCTCGCTAGGACAGTTATGAAGCTATGCAAAGACACAACTAAGTTCTCAGGATGCCCTCTCGTTGCATTCTTACTATTTCTTCCAGTACTTGCTGATACCACCCTCGTCTCCAGTAAATGGATCAGCAGCAGGATTCTTTACACCCCATACTGCTTCAAAGTCATCTGCGCTATCGCCTCCCTCATCCCATGTCCATGAAAATCCTCTCGGATAAGCTCCCATCATACAAAATCCCTCCAGTGGCACCTCTGCAACAGCAATCCTCGGGTTGTCGGCAGCAATACCACGAGCGTCTCCAGTCATACAACCAAACGATGCCGTTCTAGCTGAAGGATCGTATGACTTGTGTGCGACACCAGCAGGGATGACAAAAAGATCTCCCACGTTGACCTCGAGCTCCAGTCCACCGTCTTCATAGGCTGTTCCAGAAGTATGCTCTTGTGGGTCATCGCTCAAGTCTGCAACACCCCAGCGGATACGGCCGGGACCGGTGACAACTACCATAACTTCATGAGATTGGGAATGATAGTGGGATCGCTGATGTTGACCATATCTAACGACCCATTGCACGTCCCATTCGTTGTTGCAAAAAGTATCGAATGCTTTGGTACGGTCGACCTGACCATCTTTGACGAAAGCGTTCTTGTAATGGAGTAGTGGTTTGGGTGAATTAGGGATCAGCTTGGTTGGTTTTAAGTGGTACAGAATTGGTTCTGGCAAAGTCTCCATGTTGATAGAGGCGTGGTAGCACGCTCGAGGCCTGTGTAAGACGTGAATTGGAGCAGGGAGATAAAATTGAAGCTCAGTTGGGATGAAAGTCGTAGCAATTGTCGTTCGATGACTCAACAGTCCGATTGCGTGGGATGATGGTCACACAATGCTCCTTTCTCATCCAACACTACTTATATCTTCCAGATGGCAGGTGGGGGGTTCCCATTCCACAATCCCAAGTGATAGATATCACTTTGGTTTGCGTGTCAGTGGCTCACATGGCTAACGGTTAGCTATTCCGAGAATTGCGGGGAGATTGCACTCGGAGTTGCTAACCGCTGATAATCGGAAACCTTAACCGTTATATCCTTAACCTAATGAAGGACAAAATACGCGAGATTGCGTCTAGAACCGCGGGGTAATGCATTAGGCTTATCTTCTTTTGTATCTGCGGGTGATTTGTGGCATAAATGCTATGATAACGAGCGGCAAGACACCAACGCGAGGAGGAAACTTGACTCAGTAACAGGGACCTTGTGTTCCTTCACCATGATTTGGCCCCGTGACAAGAGCAAACAGTCACAAAAGATAAGCTCTTCTCACCATATAAACCGGCCAATCTGCAGGCCTTGTCCTTGGATAACATTTTCATAATACCTCGTGTCCTACTGATTTCACGATGCCCAACGCTCTCAGTGATAGCAACGGCAAATTGCCGAGTTTCCTTTCCAACGGCAACTTTACCAGCGATGCTTCTTTTTCACCTAAGGAAGGACATAAAAACACCACTGCGAAAGAGACATCACAGCCAGCGGCAAAGGAAATTCCCAAGCCCTGGGTTTCGCAGCGATGTACAGATCAGGCTCGCCCACTCAAGGTTATCTATATCGGTGCCGGGATTTCCGGCATATGTGGTGCCATTGAGTTCAAGAAGCAAGCCCCTGATCTAGAGCTTGTCATCTATGAGAAGAATCCCGAGCTCGGCGGGACATGGTATGAGAACAGGTAGGTTCATACGAATTCAGTAGAAGCCTAAAATTGACGTGATCTTCTATAGATATCCTGGCTGCGCATGTGGTGAGCGACTATTCCCAAGCACCTATATACAATATCCGTACTGATGAGCTTTAGATGTCCCCGCACACGCATACCAGTTGACCTCCGAGTCTTCGCCGCGATGGACTTCCTTCTTTGCCTCTGCGCCCGAGATCCTTCAGTACTGGAAAGACGTTGCCAATAAATACGACGTTAGGAAACACATGAGATTTCAGCAGAAGTGCACCGGTGCTCGGTGGAGCGAGACCACCAACAAGTGGTTTGTCCAGCTCAAAGACTTGACAACAGGTCTTGAGCATGAAGACTCTGCCGATGTACTTGTTACAGGTGAAGATGTTTTGAATGAGTGGAGGTGGCCTGATATCAATGGCATCAAGACTTTCAAGGGCCAGCTCCTTCATAGTGCAAACTGGGATGCCGACGTTGATCTCAAGGTAAGAAGTCACGCTCAAGGAGACTTTGAGGGGCCTTTCACTGACGAGAAACCATCGAACAGGACAAGTCTGTCGCTGTTATTGGAAACGGCAGTAGTGGACTCCAGATTGTCCCCGCAATATTACCCGATGTCAAGCATATGGATCACTACATACGTGGTAGATCCTGGATCGTTGGCCTCTTCGGAGATCCAGAGACCAGACAGCGCATCAAAGAAGCAGGCGGCAACTTCCAGTATTCCTCAGACGAGATTCAAAACTGGGAGACAGATCGAGAAGAATATTTGAAGTACAGACGCGCCATCGAGTACAACATCAACAAGAACTTCGGTGTCCTCTTCAGCGGGTCTTCGGAACAGGCCAACCTTCGGCTTCTAGCTCAAGAGTCCATGATCCAAAGGCTCAAGGAGAGACCCGAGATCTATGAGCACCTTCAACCTAACTTTTCGCCTTATTGCAAGCGTATGTCCCCCGGTCCAGGCTACCTCGAGGCGCTGGCATCTCCAAAGGTTGACACCATCACCTCTGGAATCACTAAGATTGATGAGACTGGAATCTTCACTGCAGATGGCGAGCATCATCCGGTTGATGTAATTATCTGCGCCACTGGCTTCCAAACCTCACCCGCCAGCCGAAGCTTTCCCATCTATGGTGTTGGTGGAGTAAACCTACGAGAGCGCTTCCAAAAGCGTCCAGAGACATACCTGAGCGTCTGCACAGATGGCTTTCCCAACTTCTTCCAATCAATGGGCCCCAATTCGATGCCCGGTGCCGGCAGTCTCCTACTCGTGATCGAAAAAACAAATACCTACATCGCCAAGATCCTAGCTCGAATGGCATACGATAACATCGCGCGCATTGAGCCAAAGCGGGATATGGTTCAGGCATTCACCGATTACTGTGATCATTTCTTCAAACAGACTGTTTTTGCAGAGGAGTGCAATTCTTGGTACAAGACGTATGAGACTGGTGCCTCGCGTGAGGAGCAGAAGCGCGGACGGATCACGGCATTGTGGCCGGGCAGTAGTTTGCATTGCGTGCGGACTTTGAGTCGTCCTCGTTGGGAAGATTTCGAGTATAAGTATTGTGATGATAATGAGTTTGGGTGGTTTGGAAATGGATGGACACTGGCGGAGAAATTTGTTACCGATGAGTTGGAGTCTTTGACGTGGTATCTGAATGACACCAATGTCATGGAGAAGCTGGTGACATAGATATTAGACGAGAGATATGTTTACCATAAATCAGTTTCAGCATTATCACCTGTAAAAGGCCCAAATATTAGCCAAGCCGATCGGTCGCCGGCTTCATTATGCCTAAGAATACTTCCGTGGCCACGACACTCTAGGACTGCAGGATTTCTCCTAGTCTGGGACGCTCCCCTTCCCAAACTGCGTGAACCCATTTCTCAACCCCCTTCAATAACATTCCATCAGCGCATCGAGCAACCGCACCAAGAAAGTCAACCTTCAGCGTATTCTTAGCAACGAGCCTCCATAGTTATCTTGCGCCATCGAGAAGGAGCTGACGTGCCGGAAGCATACTCCATGAGAATCCATTCGAAGCCAATCTGATTATCTCTCGTGTCATCAAATGCGATGACCCTGGGTACTGGCATAGTCGAGTGCTGGCTGAGCCATTTCAGTGTCGCGACTTCGCCAGCTGTCTTGTACTTAGGGCCAACCGGGAGAGATACTCTCATGACGAATCTCTGATCGAAGCCAACTTCTACCACGTAGATCCTATTGAACCCTCCCGCCGTCAGGAACGATACTGCACATTGCGCTGGACCATCAAGCTGTAGCGTCGCCTGGCAAACAGCCTTGATGTCGTCAATATTTGGCTCATTTTCCCATCTTGGTTGCAGCTCAAACGTAGTTTCGACCGATACAAGACCTTCGCGAGATGATGGGGGCATGTTGATGGTCTATCTAGTCTGACGTATGAAACAATGTTGGGCCTTCCATTGTCATGTTTGATAGCAAGTATTACCCGAAGTTTAATCAAGGGCCGCATGGTTGAGGTCATGATGAACTCATTCAAGCCTACTCATAAATTAACATATTTAACAAAAGTTTACATAACTATTGTAGGGCTTAGGAAAGTGTCCGTAAATTTAGGATTGAACAACTAAAGCTTAGGCTCACGCGGCGGAGCCCTTAGCTATCTATTACGAATCCCGTGAACCCCGTTCCCAGACTTGGGCTTGGCAAAGTGACAAATTTGCAACAGATAACCCTGAATAATGATGATGCCAAGATCTAGCTCGTCGATCTGTTGATAGCGATGAGTCTGTGGCGCTGTCTTCCATAAAAGGGGAGCGGTCCGGTGCTCGGACAGTCCGAGATACCGCAAGGCCCCACTATTTCGGTCCTCCGCTCCGTCCGGCCTTCAAGTTCATGTGTATCATGGCGGAATTACAGGGCCGGTATGTGTGGGCTACAGGTGTCCGTCGCTACGTAAGATTATGCTTCAAATTAGTGACTGTTCGGTGTAAAATTTGTTTCACTCCACGTCTTTAATATGACTCTTACTGCAACTTATAAGACAACCCACCGCAAACCATGCATTTGACTTGACATCAAGGATCCTATCACCATTCTTTCTCTTACAGTCGCTATCTAATTACTTATCCTTCGATATTTCTTCTTAACTTCTTTGTATCCTATCTGCCGGAACATTGTTAACATTGATTAACCCAAGGCAAGATGAACCCCTCAAACGATCCGCGTCCTAGCGACGCCCCTTCCCTGTCCTCTGCCACCTTGGGCGATAGGGCGCGGGACAACAACGACCTGTCGGATGAGCCTGAGTACGACGAAGAGATTCACGATCTGGCAAGAAGGTTCACCAGTCAATCTGCTGCTTCTGGTCATGGTCCATTATTCCCCTTGAGCGATGGTGGTCCTCTTGATCCGCAGAGCCCCCATTTCAATTCCAAGAAATGGGCCAAGGCCTATCTCAAGACCCGAACCGAAGCTGCTGATGGCAGTACTCCTCGCACCGCCGGTATTGCGTTCAAGAACCTTAACGCGTACGGGTTTGGCCAGGCGACCGACTTCCAAAATACTCTGACGAACATCGTTCTCAAGGCTTCGAGCTTTGCCAGGAAGATATTTGGGGACAAGGGTCAGCGCATTGACATCCTCCGCAATATCGACGGGTACGTCGAGGCTGGAGAGATGCTATGTGTTCTCGGTCCTCCAGGCTCTGGTTGCTCGACCCTGCTTCGTAGTATCGCAGGCGAAACCCACGGCTTCCATTTTGGCAACGATACAGTCTTGAACTACCAGGGAATCCGCCCTGAGCAGATGAAGAAGGCCTACCGAGGTGAAGCTATCTACACGGCCGAAGTTGATCACCATTTCCCGCATCTTACCGTCGGAGATACCCTTTACTTCGCCGCTCGATGCCGATGTCCTCCAGATGACAAGCTTCCTCCTGGCGTCACTGCTCGAGAGTATGCTGAGCATCTCCGCGATGTTATTATGGCTATGTTTGGTATCTCACATACCAAGAATACGCGAGTCGGCGACGACTACGTCCGTGGTGTAAGTGGCGGCGAACGCAAGAGAGTCACAATCGCAGAGGCCGCGCTGGGATACTCCCCTCTTCAGTGCTGGGACAACAGTACACGTGGTCTTGATAGCGCCAACGCCGTTGAGTTCTGCCGCGTCTTACGTACTCAAGCTGATACTCTTGGTATTGCCTCTTGCGTCGCAATCTACCAAGCGCCTCAAAGTGCCTATGATGTAAGTCTTCCAAGTGCGTTCAGTTCAATCTCATGGCTAACTTAGTCCCTAGTTGTTCGACAAGGTCATCGTCCTATACGAGGGCCGTCAGATCTTCTTCGGAAAGACAAGCGAGGCCCAAGCCTACTTTGAGAATCTCGGTTTCATCTGCCCCGAGCAGCAAACGACGGCCGATTTCCTCACATCGATGACGAACCCCGCTGAGAGAATAATTCGCCCCGGCGCCAACCCTCCACGAACCTCGGACGAGTTCGCCCGAGCCTGGCAGCAAAGCCAGCAACGGTCGAGGCTCATTGACGAGATCGACTACTATATGGAACAACATCCGTTTGACGGACCAGATCTTCAGAAATTCTCCGAATCACGAAGGCTCGACCAGGCCGATGCCCAGCGGGAGAGATCGCCCTTTAACCTCTCCTATGCACAGCAGTATACCATCAACCTCTGGCGAGGCTTCACTATGTTGATCGGAGATCCTAGCATCACCCTCACCATGCTTATCAGCAACCTGTTTGAGGGCTTAATTATTTCCAGCATTTTCTACAACTTGCCCTTCAACACCACGAGCTTCTTCCGTCGAACCATTTTGCTATTTTTCATCGTCCTCATCAACGCGTTCTCGAGTATCCTCGAGATCATGACTCTGTATGCCAAGCGCAAAGTCGTTGAAAAGCAGTCTCGGTATGCTTTTTACCATCCGAGTGCCGAGGCCCTGTCGGCGATGGCCACCGATCTCCCGTACAAGATTATCAACTCGATCTTACTCAACTGCACGCTGTACTTCATGTGCAATTTGCGTCGTGAACCGGGCCCATTCTTTGCCTTCCTTCTTTTCTCATTCTCAATCACTCTCTGTATGTCGATGATGTTCCGGTTCATCGGCTCCGCAACAAAGTCTATTTCGCAGGCTTTGGCGCCCGCTTGTATTATCCTGTTGGCCTTGGTCTTGTACTCGGGATTCGCGATTCCTCCCGCCTACATGCAGAACTGGCTTGGCTGGATCCGATGGCTGAACCCTGTTTATTACGGCCTTGAGAGCGTGTATTTGATCGAATTTGTCGGTCAACAGTTCCCTTGTTCAGACTTTGTCCCGCATGGCCCTGGTTACGACAACTTGGGCAACGGTGAATACGTCTGCAACGTGCCCGGATCTGTACCTGGCCAATCATTCGTTAAGGGTGAGGATTACTTGCAGGCCTCATTTGGCTTCGCCAACAGCCATCGATGGAGGAATTTCGGTATCATCATCGCCTGGACTGTGTTCTTCATGGCACTTCATCTTTGGACTACCGAGTACGTGGCTTCGGAGCGCTCCAAAGGCGAAGTCTTGGTCTTTCTCCGGGAGGCTATGCACAAGGTCTCCGGTAAGCGGGTCAGCGATGAAGAGTCTGGCGTTCCTACACCAGCAGGAAAGCAAGAGGCTTCTGGTTCTTCGAGTGAGAAGGTTGAGGTTGAGAAGCAAACGTCTGTCTTTCATTGGAAGGATGTCTGCTATGATGTCAAGATCAAGAGCGAGACGCGCAGGATTTTGGATCATGTCGACGGTTGGGTCAAGCCTGGAACCTTGACAGCTCTTATGGTGAGTGTCTTCTATGCTACATCGGCACATTGCTCTTACCAGGTCATATTTACTGACGTATTCTCAGGGTGTCTCGGGTGCTGGTAAAACCACCCTTCTTGACGTTCTCGCCAGCCGAGTGACAATTGGTGTTGTTTCCGGCGACATGCTAGTAAATGGCCACTCTCGCGACTCTTCCTTCCAGAGGAAGACAGGCTATGTGACCCAGCAGGATCTGCACCAGGCCAGCTCGACGGTAAGGGAAGCACTGCGATTCAGTGCCATGCTTCGACAACCAGCCAAGTATTCGAAGCAAGAACGGCTTGACTACGTCGAGACTGTTCTTTCTCTCCTTGGAATGGATACCTATGCCGATGCGATTATTGGTGTCCCAGGCGAAGGCCTCAATGTCGAACAACGCAAGAGACTTACGATCGCCGTTGAGCTTGTCGCCCGTCCGCAGCTCCTACTCTTCCTCGATGAGCCGACTTCTGGACTGGACAGCCAGACTTCCTGGTCTATCTGCGACTTGATGGAGCAATTGACCAAGAGCGGCCAAGCGATATTGTGTACTATCCATCAACCCTCTGCTATGCTTTTCCAACGGTTCGACCGGCTCCTTCTACTCGCGAAGGGAGGAAAGACTGTCTATTTCGGCCAAATCGGTCAGAATTCGCAGATCTTGATGGACTACTTCACTCGCAACGGAGGCCCGCCTCTGCCACCAAAGGCTAATCCGGCAGAACATATGCTCGAGGTCATCGGGGCCGCTCCAGGTACTCACACTGATGTCGACTGGCCCGCTGCATGGAGACAGTCTCCAGAGTACAGTGCGGTGCAGGAGGAGCTCGAATCTCTCAAGGCGTCACCCCCGTCGCCGACATCTGCGCCAGGCAGCTCTGACCCCTCCGAGTATAACGAGTTTGCTTCTCCTCTATCCACGCAGCTATGGGAGGTCACGAAACGCCTTTTCCAGCAGTACTGGAGAAGCCCGGGTTACATATACTCCAAGGCCATTCTCACAGTCGGCGCAGTAAGTCTTCCCTCGTAACTCTTCATTCTTCCACACATGCTGACCTCGTTCTAGGCCTTGTTCATCGGACTTTCTGTCATGAATGGCGACAATACGGTCCGCGGTCTACAGAACCAGATGTTTGGCGTATTCGTCTTCTTGACCATCTTTTCTCAGGTCGCTGAGCAAATGATGCCCGCCTTTGTGGAGCAGAGGACTCTCTATGAGGCCCGGGAGCGTCCTGCAAAGACGTATTCATGGCAGTCGTTCATGTTTGCAAATCTGACTGTTGAGATTGTCTGGAACTCAGTAAGTTACATCCGGTGACCTCAGTCAGATCATCTCTAACATCCCGTCCAGTTCATCGGTGTCTTTGCCTTCATCTGCTGGTACTTCCCTATCGGCCTCTACCGTAACGCAGAGTACACGAACGAGGTCCATTCACGCGGCATCACCATCTTCCTACACGTCTGGATGTTCTTTCTCCTCGCTTCTTCCTTCGCCCACATGATCATTGCCGGACTTCCCAACGCCGATACTGCAGGCGGTGTTATGAACCTCATTTTCATCATGATGTTCGCATTTTGCGGTGTCCTCGCTGGCCCCGATGCCCTACCCGGCTTCTGGATCTTCATGTACCGCGTCAACCCGTTCACCTACGTGGTTGAAGGCTTCCTCGGCACTACTCTTGCCAACGCGCCTGTTACCTGCGCCGACAACGAGATCCTGGAGTTCAAGCCTGCGGACGGTACATGTGAAGAATTTCTGTCGGATTATATGTCCAATATGGGCGGATATCTTGTTGGTGAGAGTGCAGGCAGCACCACTCAGTGTCAGTACTGTCCTATGGCGGACACCAATGCTTTCTTGAAGACGATCAATGTCAGCTTTGACAATCGGTGGAGAGATTTTGGTCTACTCTGGGTTTACTTTGTCTTCAACTGTGCGGCTGCAGTTGCTATCTACTGGTTGGCTCGCGTCCCTAGAAAGAGTAAGGACAAAAAAGAATAATACTGCTACTACTTGCGACAGCATTACTATAGAGTATTATACATAGTTTAGATTACCTTTTCCGTTTTACTTCAAGTTTAATAGTCTTATAATAGATACAATAACTCTATTTCTAATTTTATAATTTTATTCTTATATTAAAACTCCATCGATCGTAACCCAAGTCTAACAAATATTATTACAAAGTCATAACTCAGTTTTCTAAGTTTTTTAAGTGCTGTAAACGTACCTTAGTAACTGGCGAGCCTTTGACCCGATTATCCATAACCTCAAGGACGGTCGAAACACCATATATCGATGGCAAAGACAGTGACGTCCACGGAAATTAAGACCTTTACCAAGTTACCTAGCGCGTTCTGCTGCAATTACAATATTCTAGTGACTATTGAGCTCCAATATCTATGATGGATTGCTGTCTAGCATCATGAATATCTCTTGGTTTTGCTCAAACCAGTTCCCCAGTTCCATGTTATGGTCAAAACTACCCTCCACCATATTCCCTGCTTGTCCAGCTGGGAAAGCTCCATAAGTGATATCATTTGTGAACTGTGCTCCATCGTTCAAGCCCTGGATATTTGTTTGCATGTTCAAGTGACTCGGAACAGGAACCCCTGCCTCAAAGAACAGCATCTCAAATGGTGTATCAGGTATGCGCTCTGATGTTTGAACCGGTGGGTTGTTAGTCCTCGAGCCAACATACTTACATGCAACCTCATACATAAGTTTGAAAAGATGAAGCTGCTTTCTGTAGACGCTCGGCAGGTCTGGCGGTATCATGTCGACTGTTTCAACAACTGCTGCGAGGGGCTTTAGATGAGCAGGGTCGCAGGTCTCGATAGCATGACAGAACAAGACCATGAAAGGCACTAACGGCACTGCCATGAGGCCCCTGATCATGAGTCAGTTGAGTTACTTTTAATGGGAGTTATGGTCTTACCAATGCATGTAGAATTCAAAAACAACAGCTTCGACGCTCTTGAGCATGGATAGACAGAGCCTATGTTGCTCAAGACCGGCCTTTGCCGCTTCGAGACATTCGTCACAAAAAGCTGAGGACGTCAAAGAGGCAGGTCTGAAAGCCCGAAAGACCAGACAGCGCATAGAATAGTATGCGACCTTGTCGGTTCGTCGGAAGACCTCGCTCTGAGTTTCCCCAACGCTTGTTCCGATTGACTCATACATATGTTCCTGTGGGTTTATTAGACAACCGTTATTAGCCCTTTACTTGCCAACCAACTTGCCTCTACGATGCTCCCGGTTTGGAAGACATTCTCCATATCCGCCGCGAGTTTCCTTGCATTCATTTCCCTTTGAGTATCTGGCTGAGCTAAAGCCCCAGGACTGTAGAGAGTATCATAGATCCTCCCTTGTAGGTCGCAAAATCGAGCCCATTTTGCAATTACGGGAGTTGGTCCGTCACTTCCATCTGCTTCCAAGGCTTCAAAGTTGATGGTGATCTCTCCATCGCGGATCAAGACGGGTCGGCTTAGTCTCAAAGCGAGCATTTTGTCGCAAAGATGGATATAGAAGACCAATTTAGCCCTCCTTTGCTTTGCTTCTCTCGTCTCTGCCTTTGGGAGGTTTTCACGTGTGAAGCCCAGTGTTTGACACATTTGTGCTGCTGCGGCAAGGCAATTCCAGGACTTGGAGATCCGACAATTTGCGAGGTGATACGTTGACTAGACTGCGGTTAGTCGCATGATCCTGGAAGAACTATCCACCGAGGCACTTACAGCCATGAGCAAGGCGAGAATATAATCGGGGGTGCAGGGCATATTGAATGGGAGGCTAGCCAAGATGGACTCCAGATTCTGCTGGCAGAGCGACGCCTGAGTTGCAAACTCCGTCTTGAGAACTTCTTGTGTTTCAATGTTACCACATTCGTGTAAGAGGCTTTGCAAACCAACATATGTGACCATGAGATCCGCAAGGGTAGGCTTGCCAAAGTAAACAGTCATGAGATACTCCACAAATTGGCTGATGCTGTGAAACTCTGCGCGCCAATAGAGCTGTAATCTGGAAGACTCTACAACGATATCAGTACTTTCACAAGGACAAGTGTTGCATGGCTTACCTCTCAGTCTCTGTACAGCCATCATGGCCAGGTTGACAGGAGGGAGCTGGAACCCTCCCTCTTCTTGGGGTGATAATATTCGTTGCGTATCAACAAGTCGTGTCTCGTCAGCCGTAACTTCCTTATCCGCCAAGATCTTCCGCAGTGTGTCTAAGCGACTCTTTATCTCAGGGAGCGTTTGCGATGGCTGGTTGCTATCAACGATCTGCTGCAAAAAGTCCGTCGCAAATGTTGCCTGCGTGGTCAATGTGACATCGCCCTCAAACTCTGGGCCTTTCTCTTGGCCTGTTCTGACATTACACGATGGGGAGCTCGCATGAGATGTTGGAGTGACCTGTGAACTGATGGCAGTATGGACTGCTGACGAACCTCCTTGTAGCTGCTGAGGTGAAGAGGTGATGTTGTCGACAGCGAGGGTTATGCGATCAAGCTTTCGCGAAATGGCATCCAATTTGGATTCACTGTACCTCATATGAGCTTTTTGACATGGCTGACTCTCTCACTACTACTCACTAGCCATCAGATACTATGATCTGCTGACGTTTTGCTCGAGGCTTGAAGCCAGTGGGGAATGAACAACAAATGTTCTTCCGTTGACAAGGCCCACAAGGATCGCCGCGGTCGCATTTGATCTATGAAGGGTTAGTGAAGGCGCTGCTGAGATGTACGCATTCTTTTACTTTTCTTTGTCGACATTGGTCACACTAATAATATTCCAACCCAATTGTCAGTTGCAATACTGAGGCTGGGAGTATGCGATAAATCTTGGCTTACAGAGAGCTTATGCTCCGGAACTCGACGCGTTCCCGAGACGATGTTATCCTCTCCATCGCTTTCGTTTGCATCCATGTTCATCATTGTCATTAGGCCAATTGACTTGCTAAAACATTTGAGAAATTTTCAAGCACTCGGATTCGTCAAAGACTCATGGATATTGGCCTACAAAACGCCAAGGCCATCCCTCATCCTTGATGATGGCATGTGTCTCTTTCGAGTAAAGACTCGGTTTCTCGGAGTCCCGAAAGACCGCAGAGACTGACTCATCCACAGCTGGACGTGATTGGTTTGCAGACCTGAGAGCAGGACAGCTACCCTGAAGCTCGAAGAAATCCAGCAAGTAATTCTTATCCCAATCAACTATGCTTAGGTATATAGCTTAATCGGATACATGTATGTGTATAACAGTTCTTTACTTTGTTATTGCTTGAAGTTCTCGTAACTACTATTTCCAGTTACGATCAAGATTATTTTGCAGAGAATGCTTGTTGAGATGAGAGTGAGATCTGATCAGGAATCACAACAAGAAGTGCTGGTGGGTCTAGAGCCCGAGAGGTAATTCTGATTCGTGGAAAAAGAAGTTCGAGTCTAGCTGGATCTGAGCTAGGGGATGATTTTTTTGACGTCGCCCCTTTTATTTAGGGTTTAACGCGTTATTTCTTATCGATAACACACGACTACAACGCGTGTCAAGTTGGACCTAGAGTAAACACGGTTATCACGGTACCACGATATATGATCTCAGCTTTCTTAGATATTAGATAAGAAGGATATGTTCCTTGTTGTACTCTTTGTAGTTCTATCATTGCTTGGCGAACAAAATCTAACACCGACGTCATAATTACTCAATGAAAACCGAACGCTCCAGAACACCCAAAACATCATCCTGCCTCAGCAAACCCCGCTCTACCACCACGTCCAAAAATGGTCGCTCTTCAGCCAGAGCCGATCTCACGATGCTTGACACTTTGGCGTAGCCAAGGCTCGGGACAAGAGCAGTTGCAAGTGCACTGGCGTCTAGGAGATGCTTCTCTGACGTCTCCTTGTTTGCGATAAGGCCCTCGACGCAACGCTTGGCGAATGTCTTGGAAACGCTCTTCAGAAGCTGTATGCTATCAAAAAGTCTGTCGCAGACCAGAAGCTCATAGTGATTGATCTCCAGCATTCCTTGCTGACATGCCATGGAAACAGCGGCATCGTTCCCAGTGATGGCTATGGCCACTTGACAGACTGCAATGGGAATGACAGGATTGACCTTGCCGGGCATGATGGAAGAGCCTGCTTGGACAGGCGGGAGAGTGATTTCGGCAATACCGCCATTGGGTCCCGACGAGAGGAGAATCATGTCGTTTGCAATCTTCCACAAGCTATTGGCAGTGTTGCGCAGCTCGGCTGAGAGACGTGCACAAGTGTCCATGTTCTGCATGCCGTCAAACGCGTCGCTACATGGTTGCACGGCAACTCCCAATGACGATGAAAGATGCCTGAAAACTGCTGCTTTGTAGCCTGACTTGGATCCGAATCCAGTGCCAATAGCAGTGCCGCCTATGGGGAGAACCAAGAATGAGTCGCGGATCGTGCTGAGATGCTCTCGGTGTCTTCGGATCACTGCTTCATGGGCACCAAGGGCCTGACCGTAAGTCATAGGCTGAGCATCTTGAAGACAAGTTCTTCCAAGGCGAAGAAGAGTAGAGTATTCCTGGCGCTTCACAGCAAATGCATCCGCAAGTTCCTGGAGAGCATTCAAAGCGCCCTCCATGGCACGGTATACAGCAAGCTTCATAGCAGAAGGTACAGCGTCGTTTGTCGACTGTCCCATATTGACATGGTCATTGGGATGAACAAAGCTGTAATCAGAAAGAGCTCGACCTGAGTTCTTGGCAACAATGTTGGCGATGACCTCGTTGACGTTCATGTTGGTAGAAGTACCACCAGAACCCTCCATCATGTCAACTGCAAAATGCTTGTCATGTACTCCGGTTTTGATCTCCTCACATGCCTCGGAAATGGCGTTGGCCTGCTCAGTCGTGATAGTACCGACCTCATAATTAGCACGAGCTGCTGCTTGCTTGATTACAGCAAATGCGTAGATGAAGTCTGGCCAGGTGGCGATGGGTCGTCCTGAGAGAGGGAAGTTTTCGATGGCGCGGAATGTATTGATGCCGTAGAGAACATCGCCTGGAAGTTCAAGTTGGCCGAGACTGTCTTTTTCGAGACGCTTGGTCTCGATGGTCACGGTGACTTTCTGCCCGTTGGGTCCTTTGACCAGCAAGCCGTTTGTTGGCTTTGGCTCACTGGGAACAACCTAACCGTGGATGTAAGCATGTGAGGGTGGATGCATTGGGTGTAGATAAGCGGCTTACGGTCGAGATGATTTGAGTCACCGTCATCGTGTCGGCTGCTAGGCTGACAGTCTTTTCGATTGTTTCAAGTGATGAGGATTCTGAAGGTTTTATTGAGGTTTCTGTTGGTTTGATGTGCTCTCTCGTGAGATTCCAGATGTCTGTTGTTGAGGGCGCTGACCATCTATATATAAATGAGTGGTGTTGCTAATGAGGCCCCCAATGCTGTTGACATAACCTGGTTTTCTCTCCAGTCCACGGGGTGAGGCTTTCAGCGGGATGAACCGGTGAGAACGAAACCGAAAGTCGATGGTACCTCAAAAACCCATGGTCGCCCTACAAGAGGATGCAGTCGCGGGTACTTGCATAATAGCCATCTGTTCTGACATGCGGCTGACCAACTGGATCTCTTCCCTCCCATGCTTCGGCCGCTAAAACATCTCAGCCGATGCTGAAAAAGCTCGCATTAGCGGCCGAAGAAAAAGAAAGGAACGAGAAGCATGGTTTAATTTCGCCCGCGTGACATATGCAGTGCCATGATACAGTACAACCAGGATCTGCACTCAACGGTATTCCGACGTGGCAGATCCCTACTGAACCGATAATCAGCATTTCCGGTCTGTGGGGGAACATTTCCTACCCCTCCATTAGCGTTGTTGTCACGTCCCCCTCCTTTTGGCACAGAGACAACGTATGTACATTTCTGGGCGCTGTACACCGTTGACAATTGCCGGTTGACCGGTGTGCTGGGTTCTGGAGCAAATCGAGCGATTTGCCACACAAGACTTGTAAGGCATAGCGTCAGATCTGGCAATAGCCGGGTCTCGGCCTGTAAATCTGAGGCCATGCCCGAGCCATGTCATGGTTGACCGAGAAGTATCTCGACTGACTGGTGCATTTTGAGGTACTTGTTAGCCACGTGGTTTGTTAGAACATCAGCATGCAAAAGGGTAATATCGGTCTTATCTTACAGATTGTATATATTAGCTTATCCGAGCTTGCCAGATAAAATATTCTGTTGTGAAACCATCAACGGCGTCATTCAACATGTACAACCACACCCTCTTAAATATCAATAATGTAGACCGACGAATTGCTTCTTATATTTTATGCCCACTGAGAGCAATTATTTAAAAACTCGACCCAATCGACATCAGACCATAAGCTCTCGCAGAACTCTAATGATGGAACGTCAAATTCTGTTGGTCTTTCTATCGGTCCGGCATCTTCGTTGGTTGTGAGCATTTGAACGATACTGTCCAAGTCGGCTAGTAGGGCGTTATGGTCCCTTGCAGCAGGGTTTCCTGCTTCGGCCATTTCCTTCAAAATGAGGCGACATTGAGTATAGAGGTGCTCGTCATTAAGCTCGGAGGTTTCGGCAAGTTCGGGAGCAACAGCTTTTGCAATAGATATGATGGAGAGGCTACTGAAAGCATGCACCGAGTCCCAATAGCCGAACCGTGCTATTTGTGAAGTGAGCATTGGCAATAAAACCATGGCTTGTTTGAAATACTTACCATGTTTACCGCGGTTAAAAAGGTCTATTAGTATCTTGCAGTTATTCCTTGCTGCATCGTGGCCTTCTGTGGTCAGCACCTGGATTCTTCGTCGCATGGTTGCATTCAACCTCGATTCGAGGTGATCAGAATCAACTCCCTGCAACCTAAGAGACAGTTTCTTGGAGAAGAAAGGTCGAAGTAGTACCGTGAAACACTGCTACAGTCAAAACATGACGTCAGAAGTTTGACTAGGCACCTACCTGGTGATATCTCAAGTATAGCGACGCAAGTCCGCGGGCGCATGATCGCTGGCTCATTTCCTCCGGCACACCACTTTTGAAGTCAAATGAGATATATGAAGGCAATTTCTCTTTCCAAGACCGCAGTATATCGAAGCACGGCCATAGCTCGAACAGCATAGTTTCTAGGTCCGAGACCCGTCGTAAGTGACCGACAGATTCCATTATCTGGCACTTGATCTCGCATATTTGTGTCTGCAGTGTCTGAACACTTGGATCGAAAAACTGATCCATTTCTGATTCGGGTATGTCTCGTGAAGAAGGAAGCCCGACGTCGAACTTATTCGCGGCGTGCGCTGGGGCCAGTCCCAGCTCTGCTACGACCATTCTCTCCATGCAAAAGGACGTCCACCATAAACGCTTTCGGTGCTCGAGGATAACCTCTTGCCCAGAGACTGATAGGCTTGGGGTCCTGTCGAGAAACAAGAGTTTGGCTACTGCTAAGCTCTGCGTCGCGTATTTGTAGGCCATTCTACGACGATTCAAGGAGTAGCAGTAGAACGCCTGTTATATGTAAGATAGCGCCAAAGTTTTCGAGACTGATTGCTTACCATCAGATTCAATGCCTCAACATCCTCGGTTGTAGGCTCCTCCGATGACACATTTAGTAAAGCAACAGCTTGTTCGAACAAATCTGATCCGGGAGGTGTCGGGGTTTCAGACTGCTCCGTTGTAGGTTCGCCAGAAGGCTGTGATCCATACATGAACGTTGTAGCCAAGGCAAAAACAAGAGATGCCCTTGAAAGCCAGCTTCTGTCTTGTGATTGCGTCTTGGGGTCTTTGAATAGTAGCTGAACTCGTTCCCTGAAGTCTCTTCGAAGAAACCAATGGTGGTCGCAAAATATCTCCTCGAAGGTGTCGAGTAACTTCATAGCTAGCGGTGCTGAAGGGAGCTTTATCAATATTCTCGGCTCTGAACTCGATTAGAACCACAAGCTATCCTTGTGATGAAGGTCTGAGATGCATACCTATCAAGTCGGATTTGAGCACTGCGTATGAGTATCCGCCTTGTTGCTGAAACCCCTCCGGACTTTCTGGCAACGCCATCTGCCGGAGGTCATAGACAAATCGTTCGGCACTGCAATCATCTGATATGAGGGCCCGAGCTGCGACTCTACTGCTAGTCGATGTACCCGGATCCGATGGGCTCTGCGATTGCCCTGAATACTCAGGTATATCGTCTGTCAAGCTTGGTGTCAAAGAGGAGGACGGTTGAGAACCTGCAGCAGCTCTCTCAAGATCCCGTAGGTAGGCTTCCGGTACAGTCACGTATGTAGTCTTCATAGGGTACACGCATTCTCTTTGGCGACGAGCGCAGCGTCCACATGGATGAGCTCACTCTATCAGTACGGCATGCTGAAGGTTGTAAGGAGCAGTGGAATGCTTACCACCATCGCACTTTAGCTTCTGAGAGTGGCAGACTGTGCATGCTACTGAGCTTCGACCCTTGAATCTGCCCATAGCCAATGTCCTCACACAGAATCGATATATAGTCTCTACTCGCTAGCAGCCGTTGTGATGAGTGTTTTGCTGTGCATATGCCCTGGCCATGAAGCTCTAGAAGGAAATACCCCCGTCAAGTGTTTGGGGAATTGGGGGTTGGAACCAAGTCATCGGCCCTAGGAGGCTTAAAATGGCAGGAATTTTAGTGGATGACAGGACAAGGTTTTATGCGATTCAGGCGTGCCACCCTCTCTGAAACCAATTTTCTATTGAGGCACATAGCAAGACATGGTGCTTCATGCTATGTCGCCATAATCTGCCTTTCTCCTGAATTATTTTGAACTCTCTGAGTAAGTAGCCTAGTTCTTCCATATGAAACGATTCCTTTTTATCAAGAAGCAATGGATTGAAAAGCATCGTCCGACATCAAAGAAAGCTTGGAAGAATTGGAGACTTGGCTTGGTGGAGAGCATCGGCCGAAGCGCATTAGCGGCCGAAAATGAATTTGACATCTTATGATTGGTCTGTTTGAAACCTTGAAGCATGTCGGCTCAGAGTGCATTAGCGGCCGATGGCCTCAAGGGTCACTGGATTATGACCTGTAGATAATGACGCAGGACCAGAGCAGATCATAGCCAGATGCAAACTTCGAATTCGTGGCCATAATCTGAAAGCAACGTCCGTGCATCTATGCATATTAATGCGCGTGCCAGGCCCAGGCCACTGGGCCGATAGATGGCCAGAAGGGCTGCGATACAGTATGTCTCGCCCATGGTATAAACTCAATTTGTCGCCTAAGAAAAAGAGCCTTCATCCAGTTTTGAATGTTTAGTAACAAAGTCAAGTCGGCTGACTTGCTTATGCAGCCGAACTTTGCTCTCCACTCCTCACCAGTCTGCAATCACTGACTAGGAGACAGACCCCAGGCTGGACATCAAACATGGGGAATTACTCATGTTTTCAACAAAGGTCAAATCTGGCCCATGGGGAAGAGGGGTAAGCTAAAAGTGACCCAGGCCATGAATGACTCCAAAATGTTGACATCGTGATGCGGGGTGATCATCCGGCTTGCTGGAACGCCATGCTCAGCCGATAACTTTAATTTTGTAACCGGCCTGTCCATTCCTAGCTGACCAGAGTGGCGTGTAACATACGTACAAAGAGATAAGGAATATTAAAGTTCTGAGAGAATCCTGATGATAAGTTGATAGCAAAGATCTTTAGAGTTCTTATCTGGGAATCCAGATATGAGTTCCAGTCCTTCAAGCTAAACGTCTAATCACGGCTGCCCCGTATCAAGACACCGATGGAGAATCCGGGGAACTAAGATAGTTACAACGCTAACGGCCGCTTTCATTACCGAGCCGAAGCAAAACTCGTTTCCTTAAACTTGCCTATCTCGTAGTCGAGGCAAGGGTTCCCCATATCTTATTCCAGAACAACATAAAATCTGGGGAATTGGCTTGCTCCCTAACGGCCTCTATGCTTACCGAGCCGACAGCAAGTTCCTTGTCTTATCCGACTATCATCTGTGTAGCGTCTATCACAAGGTTACCCCATGCCAAGCAACTACGTAGAGTCTGGGGAAGCTCTCCAGGCCGATAAGACACCAAGAACTTTGCACACGTTGCAGATGTATAAAGATGAGCTGTGCCAGTCGATCTCGAACAGCTGCTCATCATTCAGGGCATCAACTCCTATTTCAGTTAACACCAGCATATACAACAACATGGATGTCGAGAAGAAGCCCCACGCCAGCATGGACGAGAATGAGTCTTGCGACTCTAAGAGTCAGGGGCAAGACATATCTCCCAAGCCTGCAGCTCTGCAGCATCTCTCTGATGAGGAGATCACGGCGCTGGAGAAGCGCCTCAGGCGCAAGATTGACCTGCGTCTGCTTCCTTGTATGATCCTGATCTACATCATGAACTATCTTGACAGGTAAGATGCCCAAAGGATAATAGTTAGCAGAGATACTGACGAGATAGGAACGCTATTGGCGCAGCTCGACTTGGCGGCTTAGAGGAGGATCTGGGATTGAAGGGCAACGAGTTCCAGGTATGAAAAACGTGAAGATCATCTCATGGCTATGCTAACCATTGTAGACTGCCGTATCTGTCCTGTTTGTCGGCTATGTTCTCATGCAAGTTCCCTCCAACATGCTGCTGAACAAAATCGGAAAGCCGGCCTCCTACCTTACAGCGTGCATGATCGGATGGGTATGTTATTCCCCAGATGCTCAAACTTAACAGTCAAGTTGACAGAAATAGGGTGTTCTGTGCGCCTCCACCGGAGCTGTCCATAGCTTCGGCGCACTCACTGCAGTTCGGTTCCTCCTTGGCTTCGTCGAAGCAGCCTTCTATCCTGGTGCCATGGCAACTCTGAGCGCCTGGTACGTGCGAAAGGAACTTGGCGTTCGAACTGCGATCTTCTACTCGGGCTCTCTGATTTCAGGAGCCTTCTCTGGCTTGATCGCTGCAGGCATCATTGACGGAATGAACGGTGTTGGCGGACTGCTGGCTTGGCGATGGATCTTCATTCTTGAAGGTTCCGCTACTGTCGTCATCGCCTTCTGCTGTTACTGGATTCTTCCAGATTTCCCGGCAACCACCAAGTGGCTCACTGAAGAGGAACGCGCCATTGCTCTCTGGCGTATGGAGGTTGATGCTGCTGGTGAACAGGACTGGACTGCAGGTGACCAGCAATCTCTCTTTCATGGCTTCAAGCTGCTTCTCCAGGACCCTAAGAACTGGATCTTGATTGTTGTATGCTACGGAGCCGCTAGTGCCATTGCTATCAACAGCTTCTTCCCTACGATTGTGAGGAGCATGGGCAAGGACAGAATCACGACTCTCTTGCTCACCGCGCCTCCGTATCTACTGGCATGCATCGTCTGTGCGGTTGTCGCATGGAACGCTGATCGAGTGCAAGAGCGCTTCTGGCACACCAGCCTGTCTATTGCTTGTGCGCTCGCAGGCTTCATCATCTCAGCTTCTACCACTGGAATTGGCCCTCGCTACTTCGGCGCCATGATCATGCTGCCTGGTATCTATTCCGGCTTCAACATGTCCATGGTATGGACCGCCAACACCAACTTCCGCCCTGTATCTAAGCGTGCTGCTGCTCTGGCCTTCAACAATGCTCTGGCAACCATCTGCAGTATCTACGGATCATTCCTGTACCCCAACGGCGCTGAGCCGCGATTCATTCTCGCCTTCAGTGTAAACGCTGCCATGGCCACCATCGCTATCATTGCCAGCGTCGCCCTTCACTTCATTCTTAAGCGTGCCAACCGGAAGCTGGAACTTAAGGAGGCTGAAGAAGAAGTTGCTGGACGACATCTACCTGGATCTGGCTTCCGATACCTTACCTAAGGAGCACTAAGGAATTGCATAAAACCGAGAAATTGAGTTCCAAGTAGTGAGAATGCTTAGTCATATTTAGGATAATTTCGAACAAACCCAGTTGGCCCTTTAATCAGCTTTTGCACCTTGGTTTAATTGAGTAGTTCTGTAATCTTCAACCACATAATTTGTGAAATGCATCTAGCTAGTATAAACCTCACCGCTTGGCACATTTAGCATACCCATCCACCATCAACATTGTATACGGCGCCAGTCACAAATGATGCCTCATCGCTGAGTAAAAACGCAATAACTCGAGCCACTTCGACTGGATCAGCTCTTCTCTTTTGCACGGTCCCAGAAAGACTGCGCTTGATGTGTTCTGCGTCATCATGCTCGTTCATAGCAGTACTCACAGATCCTAAACACAGTCAGCCAATATTGAGACCCGTAAACCGTAAAAGCATACCTGGTGAGACACAGTTGACTCGTATGTGAGCATTCTCCTTCGCAGCTGTCCGCGAAAGACCGATGACAGCTGCCTTGCTTGCGCAGTATGCAACATGTCCTGGAGCCCCGAATTGGCCAAACACGCTGGCGGCCGAGACCTGGGGCACAGTCAGAAATTGTGCAAAGCGTTGATCTTCAATCTTACAATGCTAGCCCCGGCGGACATGGCCCTGAGCTCTGCACGTAGGCAGTTGAACACTCCGCGGGTATTGACTGCAAACATCTTATCCCAGACCTCATCACTGTATTCAGTGAGAGGTACTGGCTCAGCAATGATACCAGCCATGTTCACAGCACCATGGAGCTTGCCTAAAGTTTCAACTGTCTTCTTGATCCAGGCATCTACTGAGTCACTTTTGCTGACGTCTACCACTTGATAGATATGCTTGTCACCCGGCAACGAGTCTTTGGCCTTTTTCAGTGCTTCTTCGTTAATATCAGCGAGGGAAATGGTCGATCCTCTCTCAGCAAGAAGCTTTGCGGTGGCTAGACCCATGCCAGAGGCAGCGCCGGTTACAGCGATCTAAAATGTTATTCCTGGCCAATGTTGCACGAGGAAAGGAGGACCTACCACTTTTCCTTCGAAAGAGGCCATTTTAAAAATTGGTGTAATAGAGTAATTGTGACCTTTGCACTATGTGATCAAAACTTTGGACGAGAATTTGGAGGGATTTATGTCCAAGACAGCCCAGCCATAACCGCCATGACTCTGTGACGTAGATCAATGGAAGGCCATTGGTGATGAGTTTACCCCGCATGCAAAGGTGATAAGCTGTTCTGGAAGTGGAAAGTCAACCCAAGTGGCGGATTGCTTAGAAGGACACTCTGTTGCTACCCTTGTGCGATGAACCGATGGCCGGCCATCAACGAAACAAGTGAGGACGTGTCACATAATCACATTTGCATGAATGCATGAAGAGACTTGCCAGTTCATGTTGGAGCTATCTTGTATTGCTTCCGATACCGCTGCTCATCCGAACCCATTTTGTCTATCCGTACTGTCCCTCCCATTCCAAATCTGCTCAATACGTTCTTTCGTTTCTGTAAATATCCGTAACCCACTTCGTTTTGCGGCACACTCAAACCATTGTACAAAAGACGCCCTTATATCATTATCATCAGTCTCACAAGCTGCAACAAAAGCAGGCCATATCAGCCTCAAAGATCCGTATCCCATTCCAGCATCCGATGCGTCAAACTCAAGCAGCCGATCGCGCACACCAAGAACATGCTTCTGAAGCATACTTGGATCCAAATCATAGATTCTACGATAAAAGTACACAGACAGCGCGTGTTGCATTGTATCAGCCAAACTGTTGAGAAGATTGACAGATTGCTGATGTTCTGGATCAACAGGCGCTTCGACCATCCATATTGACTGTCGAAGGACATGCAATTGCTTAATCCACCGCTCAACTGCTTTTGCTCGAGCCATGAACTCTTTCAATGTCAAACCAGAGTTAATAAGTTCATCTTGGTTCTGCTCCTTCTCTCGTGCGAGACGGATGACCAGCGAAAGCATAAAGAGGTGGAGCTCTGGCACGCCAAAGATCTCAGGATAAAGCGTAGCAGACCATATTCCTGGGTGCTGAAGGTGAAGGTCATTTTCACCCTCTTCTTGACCTTTGACCTTGTGCATCTCCTGGTCCAGGTTACTCCAGGTGGTAAGACGGAACGACAGACTATCTTGGCTATATGCACTGGCACCGCTTGCTTCTATGGCTTCGCGAACGCGATTCCTATGATCCAAGTTCAGTGTGCTTTGTGTAAAAGTGCTCTCGTGTGATAGACGCTCAAATACATAACAATGATGCAGTAACCTGACTTTGCGAGACTTTAGCCGGTTCAGGCCTTTTGTTCGGATGAACTTCTCCGTTTCCAGGAAGAAGTATTCTGCCTCATCTCGATTACCAGAGAGTATCGCAATTTGAACCATGGTCAAGAGGGCCATGAGTACAGACTTGTATTTGGCCGTCTTGGGGATGTCGTATGCAGTCTTGAGCATAAGACAGACATGAAAGTGGGCTTGTTGATAATATGTCTTGCCTTGGTCTAACCATTTCGTGGAGCCGTGAATACCGCCCAGGCTAAAAGCGCTGATCGATAATGTACCATAAAATGCACATAAACTTGCATGGTCCATTTTCTCACCCAGGGTCAGAGCCGCCAAACAGCTCTTGACATGCGGGAGGAAGAGAACATGCCAAGGTGTTTTGCTATGACGGTATGGAGTCAACCCTCGAAGCACGATGGTCGCGTAATGCTTAACTAATAATACAGCATCGCGTGGCACGTCCGTCTCGACTTGAGAAGATACCGAGCCCGAGCTAGGCGACAGGTGTGATAGGTAAAGCCTTGGGGATCCAAGCTCAATAGTAGAAGACCGTGCAAATGGTGATGGAGGCTTCTGCGCAGAGGCTGTTTCGCCCATCCAAGGCACGGAGGTTTCAATGCCCATGGCCACAGGATCCCACCAGTCAGGGAGATCAAAATGCCCTGGATCCAGCCAGCTGCTCACAGGGAAGCTTTCCAGTGTCTTCAACCAGTCTGTACGAGGGATAAGTGCGCCATGTCCCCCCGATATTTGATGCTGAGTATCTCGAGGAGTCGTTCCAGTCGCAAAGTCGAGTGTGGAAGTCACGATTTCCACGTCGTCGTCGAAGTCAGGAAGTAGTAATTGATCGTCTTCAACAGCGTGAGTCTGTGGATCATCTATCGCGTTCTCGTCTATCTCGTCCAAAGTACTCAAGGGGTCTGAGGGCAACTGTTCAGTGATGCGAAAAGCTCCAAAAGGTCCTCTGGAGATCTGAACGTCTGAAGACGCTTTTTCGCATTCTTCGTCAATTTGAGAAAGATGCCAACCCGCCAGTTCTGGTGGAACGTCTTGCGCGATCTGCTCGCTCAATCGCTCTCGTTCTTGGTCCGTTAATAATGGTCTCCGAAAGCGAGCGATTCCCGTTGACGAGGGGTCATCAAAGTCGAAGAAGATGTCTTTACTATAACCACCGCAATCGAGGCCTGAGATGTTACACATAGAACATCCGGGACGGCCCTCATCGCATTTCACACGACGACTGCGGCACTGGGAAGGGTCAGTCTGGAATGACGGGTTGACGGATTGAACGTACGGTAACGCATCCTCCAAACGAACGAGTCCGGCGTCCTGGGACCCGCTTGGCCTTTGCTGTGGACTTCCCTACAGAGGGAGGCATAATGAAGAGAAGTTGTCTCCTAGACGAGACCTTCTTCTCAGCCGGGAATGCCCACCTGTAAAAGGTCCCAAGATGCAGGCATCGGCACTCCCGCCGTGGTGGAGAAGTGAGATAAGGCTAATCGCTTCCCCGCCTTTCGGTTAACGGTATCAATCCTTCTCCTGGGGAAACTTTCCTATCCTAACCAAGCGATGAAACCTTGAATAGAGTGATAAACGATCAGCAGAGATAGGAACCCTCCAGTTCGTATCGGTAGTTGGCTCCTGCAGGGCGCACCATGATCTCGTGCCCTTCGGATTGTCGCGTATGATAAGGTTCTCCCCGCACTTCGCAACGGCTCGTTACTTCGTCCAAACTTGTGATTGGGCGGGAATGTTCCACTATCGAAGCCACCATCGTAAAAGGAAAGTTATATCAGGTGGCGAGACATGTCGCTTTTCACTGTGTGATAGCATGATAGGAAAGTCGAGCAGACTATCCTGTTCAGGTCATTGGAGAAGAAAACGTGAAGGCAACTCCGACATGGCACGATCGAATCATTACTCTCAAGATATATAGATACCGTCTAACGTTGACACTTTGCACCAAGTTGAAGCAACAAGACAAACCGATACAGCGCCACTTATCGCCTTATCCACACTATCAGCAATGGGTTCTGTACCTCAGTCTACCAGCACTTTCGACGTCCTCATCCTGGGCGCAGGCCTCTCCGGTCTGTGCTCACTCTATCAACTCAAGAAGCGCTTCCCAGAATGGCGTATCAGGGTTCTTGATGCCGCCCCCGACGTTGGAGGCACATGGTACTGGAACTCTTACCCCGGATGCCGATTCGACTCAGAGTCGTTGTCTTACTGCTTCTCGTTTGACAAGGAGCTTCTCGACGAGTGGCACTGGAAGGAGGCCTTTTCGCCCCAGCCAGAGACTCACAAGTACATCACCTATTTCGCCGAGAAGCACAATCTCAAGAAGGATGTTCAGTTCAACACCACTGTTACAAAGGCTACATGGAGTGAGTCTGATCACACATGGACCTTTGTTGATGAAGCTGGTAACGAATACGTCTCCACGTTCTTCATCAGCTGCATGGGTTTCCTATCCGCACCCACTCTTCCCGCGATCGAAGGCATTGAAGACTTCAGCGGCAAGCTATTCCACACTTCTCGCTGGCCCAAGGACCTTGACATCGCTCGCGACTTTGTGGGCAAGAAAGTTGGAGTAATTGGCACCGGCGCAACAGGTATCCAGATCATCACTGCCGTCTCCAAGGTTGAAGGCGTGGAGTCTCTCAGCGTCTTCCAACGCACAGCCAACTGGTCCGCTCCTCTTCGCAACTCTGAAATCACCATTGAGCAAATGGCCGAGCACAAGAAAAACTATGACAACATCTTCAAAATTTGTGATACGAGCTCATCTGGTTTCATGCATCATGGCGACCCTCGAAAGTCACTTGAGGTTTCAGAGGAAGAGCGTCTAGAGCTTTGGGAGAAGCTCTATAACGCACCTGGTTTTGGAAAGTGGCTGGGTGTGTTCTCCGATACCTACACAGATCGATACGCCAACAGTTTGTATTCCAACTTCATGGCTGAGAAGGTCAGACAACGAGTCAATGACCCTGCTATTGCGGAGAGCTTGATTCCCAAGAACCATGGTTTCGGCACGCGCCGAGTCCCTATGGAGAGTGGCTACTTCGAGGCCTTCAATAAGCCAAATGTTCATCTTGTTGACCTCCAAAAGTCGCCTATTGATCGTGTCACACCATCAGGCATCTTGACTTCAGATGGAAAAGAGCACAAGCTCGACATTCTGATCTGCGCTACTGGCTTCAATGCCATCACCGGTGCCTTCAGTGCTATCGACTGGCATGGGAAGAAGAACCGACCATTGATCGCAACTAGCGATAGCCCCAAGGGTGACCAAGCAGTTTGGGTTGACCATCGACCCCGAACATTCCTAGGCATCACTGTTCCCTCGATGCCCAACATGTTCATGGTTCTCGGCCCCCATCAGCCTTTCGGCAACGCTACCCGCAACATTGAACACGGTGTGCAAGCTATTTCGGATATGCTGCAGTACTGCAAGGACAATGGCTACACATCTGTTGAGCCGACAGAAGACGCTGTTGAGCAATGGACCGAGCATGTGGTGAAGTGCAGTGAGAGTCAAGTTCTCATGAATGAGATTGATAGTTGGATGACAGGTGTGAACAAGAACGTCAAGGGTAAAAATGTTAGAAGTGTTGCACGATACAGTGGTAGCATTGGAGAGTATCGAAGGCGATGCGAGGCGGTTAAGAAGTCGGGCTACAAGGGTCTTGTTTTCGCATAGATAGAGGTAATCAAAATTCATTTCATTTGAAAAAACACTCATTCTTTCCAGTGTTATAGCATTTGAGTGAGACCTTTGAACAGTAATGGTGCCTGAAATCACGGCGGGATTCTGATCGTAAGTTTTGCTAACGGCCTTGTAATTTAGACCATGCCACCATAACGGTTACAAACTTAGTTTATTACTAACCTTTATGTAACTTCGAACAAATGTAATGAGACTGTACAAGATTATATTTGATAGGGGATCGTAAGTATTTTACTATTAGAAGCGTCTAGCCCATAGTGCCAGTAATGACTGCAACAGTTCACAGCAGACATAGTCACGCTGGTGAGAATTCGTCACAAATTCCCGAGATGTCTCCGTTCAAGTCGACCCTCTATCACGGACCTACCTTCCCATTATCATCTGCTCATCAGATTGAGGCCATCCAGCCAATACGTTATCATGCATTCCCCGCATTTCAATCAGGAAAGTTATATCTGGTGGCTGATCAAGGTGGGTCAAGCCCGAGATAGCGGGAACGCTCCATGTCAAACCAGGAAAGCTTCTCCAAGTTAGCTTCGGATATCGGTCGCCGAGCCACGGACCTGTCAAGCGTGGGATAATTGAGATGGAATAGTTATATGTGTATAAGAGCAACTCTACCTTAAACAGATAGACATCAATAGCAATCACTATTCTTCCAAACACTTGTCAGATCACCAATCCCTCATCTCTAGTATCTTTCGTCACAATGGATGTACCAGGTTACGCTTTGATCACAGGAGGTGCTTCAGGCATCGGCCGAGCATGCGCCAGAGCCTTCGCCCGCGATGGCAGCGCTGGTATTGCACTCATAGATCTCAATCTTGAATCTTTGCAAATCGTCAAGTCTGAGATTGAGAAAGAGCAACTGTCGCCCAAAAAGGACTTCAAGATTGAGGTCTACTCTGCAGACGTCACAGATGAGAACCGAATCAACGAGATTGTCGCAGACGTTGCAAGGAAGTATGGTCGCATCGACTATGTTGTCAATGCAGCTGGTATTGCGATGAAGCATCAAGGCGGTGCTGCCTTTGCTCATACAGCTGATTGGAACCGTGTTGTCAGCATCAACCTCACAGGAACATTCTTTGTTCTCAGAGCTACTGCACAAGTCATGTTGAAGCAAGATCCCATTCGCTCGTCTATCAACGGAAGGGAATTGCAGCGTGGATCTATCGTCAACTTCTCTTCCATACAGGGCGTTGTTGGCATTCCACTATCTACATCCTACACAGCAGCCAAACATGCCATCATCGGCCTTACACGTTCAGCTTCGGAGGACTATGCCAAGGAGGGACTTCGCATCAACGCCATCTGTCCAGGTTACACAGAGACACCAATGACCACCAAGAACCCTGAGGTGCTGAAGGCGATGCAAGAACGCATCACAACGGCCGTTCCCATGCAGAGAATGGGTGCACCCGAGGAGATTGCCGATGGTGTTTTGTATTTGGCTGGAGGAAGAAGTTCGTTTGTTACTGGGTCTGCTTTGGTTGTTGATGGTGGTTATACCCAAAGGTAATGAGGGCCCGGAGGATCACTGGACCGGAGGATTGGAGTGAAGCTATGGGGAATCGAACCTGGGTATCATAGAACAAGCAGTAGGCTGATCTGTCGTACGTCTTAGGTTAAGGCGGTGCAGGCATCTTAGATGATGATCGAAATTGAAACGTCTTGCTATACCCTCATCGTTGTTGTTCTTATACCACAGTGAGTGTACTATTAGTCCTTGAAATTGAATCATGCTAAGCCTTACAGGACTCTTCGAGTTATGATTCCTGGACATATCTTCTGGTTTTCAAGACAGCATCAGTCATAAAGATACCCTCGCTACTTTCCCAGGTCAGGAACCTCTGCGCGATGTTCGATCCCCTCACATCCGTCAAGAGCATACCAAAACTCTAACTTATTAGTCAGCGGGTTTAGCTCAGTTGGGAGAGCGTCAGACTGAAGTCAAACTTCAATCCTCACCGAGTCAAGTGATATCTGAAGGTCGTGTGTTCGATCCACACAAACCGCATCGAATTCTTTTTGCGTTTTCTCACTAAACCGCGCCGCAAACCATGCGACTCTTGCATCAGCACTGCCATTTCCATAAGCTTATGTATGGGGCGGTGAGCAACTCAGCCTCAAACTGCGACCTATCGCGCTAGTGTCATACTGAAGATCTTACCCCGGCTGAGGGATGTTTGAAGACAAGAGCCTAACATCATGCGTGGAAAATAAATTAGTTGGAAAGGATGGCAAGTCTAACCTAACTCTACCTAAGTATTTCTAACCCGTAGGATAAAATGTCCCAAGCTCTCGCTGTCCTGTAGCCTTGAAGGTGCATTCACAAACGCAGGATCAGATCCCTGTTCCCTGTTCAGAAGCCTCAGCCTCCTCCATCGCGTTTCAGCCCTAGGCATTATCGTTGCATGCCCTCTAATCTTACCTTCAACACCATATCAAGATAAGAGCTGTTTAGCACTTTAAGTGCTTAATCCCTACCCTCAACTCAGGTTTAGAGGCTTTGATCAAACCAAAGCTTCAAAATGGCGGAGAAGCTCGATCACGGCCCCAAGGCCATCTCCATCAACGGCGAAGTATCTGCCGCGATCTACAAACCACTTGACAACAGTCGCCAAGAAATCCGCCTTCTTACGCTTCTTCCGTCTGAAAATAAAGAGGTCGATATTCGTTGCACCCTTTCACACGCTGTCCTTAACACTTCATCTGAAAATCCAGCATACGAGGCGCTATCCTACGTTTGGGGAGAGCCTGATTTCTCGGAGCCAATAATTCTCAACGACCATACTTTCTTCATCACACCAAGTCTGAAGTACATTCTGTCGTGCCTGAGGCGAAGAGATGACCAGGAACGAGTTATTTGGGTTGATGCAATCTGCATCAATCAGTCAGACGTCGAGGAGCGGGGTCACCAAGTCGCCCTCATGCGCGAAATCTACTCAAATTGCCAACGAGACATCGCATGGCTAGACCCAATGATTGGCAGGACAAAGGTCAAGGCACGGGAGCTCTACAGTCTTCCGGATTTCGAAGAAGAGGAAGAAAGAGTGAAGAATGGGATGGACTTGATGCGCGATATAGCTGAGAAGAATCCGCAGACTCTGAAGGAACTGCAAGACCAGTACCGAGAAGGTAGTTATCGTCTCCTCACGGAATCACAGTATATGCTCGGTGGTGTCTTCAAAGACCCAGCTCTTTGGAAACGGCTGTGGGTCATGCAGGAGCTTTCTTTGGCCCCGCGGTTGACGCTCATGTCTAGAGATGGTGAACTGAGCTGGGATGTTATGAACAACCTCTTCAAAGACGAGCCATATATCGACGCGTTCCATATGGGTCGTAGTAGTAGCCATGCTGACTGGTACTACAAGGATTTTAGCGAAGTCTTCGTTCCCATCAAGCTCATTGAGGATCAGCGTCGCCTTATGTCGCACGGCAAGGGTTCCAAGCTCATGGACGTGTTGGTGCGATTTCGGGAAATGGATTCGACAAATCCACGGGATAAGATATTCGGCTTACTTGGGCTGGTGACGGAAGACCACGGTATCAAGGTCAATTATCTGATGTCGGTCCCAGAGCTGTATCAGCAGACAACCATTTCCTTGATCAACCTTGCTGGAAACTTGGATGCTCTGTGCCAGAATCCATTTGAGCGTCTTAAAGGCCCTACAGCGCTGTGGTGTGACGACAGGGGCGAGAACCAGCATAAGCTACCGTCCTGGGTTGCTGAATATGATAGCAAGCGTTGGCAATGTGTACCGATTCTCTTTGCCCAACGCGACATTTTCAACGCCGGTACCAAAACCTGCGAGACTCCATGTCGGCTTGTCGGACCTGGAGAAGATGTTTTAGTCACCAAGGGCATTATCCTCGGAACAATCGCGCCTGTTCTCCAGGATGACAAAAACCTCGGGGCTTTCGATGTCATGAACCTGTACCTTGGCAAGGATGTCCTTGAACAACCCCAGGAGCATCTGTATGCCCCGAAAATTGGCGACAAAGAAATATCGACCGGCGAGACTGCTGTTCGCGCATTCTGGCGTACAATGGTGAAAGACTGCACGTTGCCCCCAAGGATGCGACGACTGAGGCCGACGGAAATTGAGAGACTTGATGTTGAAAACCAGCAAACTTTGATCGATGGATGGAGCAACCTCCAAACATACCGTTTACACTTCGGCAACAGATACTCAAGATCTGCCTTCAGTTACCAGCCTGCCGACGATG
This sequence comes from Fusarium sp. NRRL 66894, assembly GCA_014824365.1. Lineage (NCBI taxonomy): Eukaryota > Fungi > Ascomycota > Sordariomycetes > Hypocreales > Nectriaceae > Fusarium > Fusarium sp. NRRL 66894. The sequence continues at coordinate 5,583 of JABEEQ010000466.1, read as the reverse complement.
AAGATCTCACTAAACTTGATACGGAAGGTCAAGTCTCACATCATTACAGTTCTGTCTGCTTCATGTTCGCGGTTACGGATAATGGACTGTTTCTAGCGACGCGTTTTGCTGCTCAGGAAGGTGATGTTGTGGCTGTCCTTGATGGAGGGAAGGTCCCTTTGGTGTTGCGCAAAGTTAATTCTAAGGATGGCGTTGAAGCTGAGTTGTACATGATCGTGGGCTCGACCTACGTGCACGGCTTCATGGATGGTGAGGCGGAGGTTGGTATCGCTGAGGGATGGTTAGAGAAGCGGGAGATTCTGATCGCGTAGAGTCCCTCAACTCAGATCGAGATCAGGAGAGCTAAGCTCATAAAAGATTAGGGCAATTTATGATTATGCATGCCTAAGACTACCTAAACTTAGTCCATCTTATGTTCCATACCATGTTGCGCACAACAGGGTGCCCCGTTAACAGATAGCATCTTTCCCACCTTGACTCAGCTCGTTCCATAAAACGAATGCCTCAATGAAACACATGAGACGTTACTCACTCTCCTCCCCATACCGATCAGACCTCATAAACATATCCCAAACTACCTCCAAGTCACAGTCATCAGTCCGGTCAGATTGCAAAGCAGCATCGTGGTGCGCTTGTGCCTGATCCAGTCTGCTCTTGGCGATCTGTGCCTCTTTCCGAGCACGCTCAAACTCGCGGGCGCATATGGCATGTGCATCAAAACTCTTCTTGAGATTTCCCATCGTGGCTAGAGTTTGGCTGGGTCGATGGAGTCTTTCATAAACTCGGTGGAAGGTGTCTTCTGCTTCTTGTTTCCGATGACGGGCCTGTACTCTTTCGGCTTGAGTTACTGCTACGGAGCCATCGCGATGTAAGAGGTCCAACAAAGCTTTCTCAGCGTCATGCTTGAGAGAAAGGGCGTTATCAAGTTCGATGGCCAGTATGCGGCGAGCATTTTCGATCTGAAAAGAACTTAGATTCTCAAGCGCCTTGTCCATGGTTAATCGAGGACTCTTGTTGCGGGGCGAAGTTGATGGTTCGTCTTCGTCGTCTTCTAAGGGTCGCTTCGCGTTTCGTGGCGGCACTCGTACTTCATCTTCCGTAGATGCGATCGTATCGTGGAGAAGAGATGGGAGTCGCTGCATGGTTGATGGGTCGAAGGAAGGAGAAGTCAATTGTGAAGCGATGGTGTCTTCCTGAAGTGTTTCTGTCTTGCACTCATTTCCTGTTGCAGAACCTGTATCATTGTCAGTTGATGCTCTGGAAGTCGTGGCATTTCGAGAGCTTGGGCCAGTCGACCTCAGTCAGCTGGCGTGTAAGGATTACCTGACGACGAACTGCTGTCATTTCCTACATTGGCCATCGATAAAACCATGTTCCGATACGCCTTCTTCACCATCTTTCTCGTAAGGCGTGCAAAATTAGGATGCTTGTGCTGCAAGTTGAGCGCAGGTTTCCTGGTGGCAAGGTCCTGGTTGACAACATTTCTGATGAATCCGTCAGGCTCCCAGAGAGAAGTTAACGGGATCTTTTCCGTCGTGGCCAGCTCAGTGATGCTTTTCAGGCAGCGGACAACGCTCCGGCAAGGCTTGTGAGGCCGCACGACATCGGCAGGAATCCAGTGTTGCCCTTGCCACTCTTTGTTAAGCCAAGCGATTCTGTTCTCGTGGATTTCACGCCTGAGTTCCTTCTTCATCTCCGAACTTAACTTCTTGAACTCCTTTCTTGGTCGACCCATGTTCAGCTTGCACCATCGATGTTTCTTGAAACCGGCACGTTGCGTCGGTATGGTGCGACCCTTCCCAAGTATATGTCAGTAAACCTCGTGACAAGTATCTGGGAGACTGACCGATGGCGCTTTGATGGATAGGATGCTGCTTGAGTCTGGCGGGCTGGTGTGAAGATGGAGACAATGTCGCTGGAGAGAAGTTGACAGAATCTTTCTGGTGTTGTTCTGGGAAGAACCTCCGACGCGAGCTTTGCGCGCGTGATTCAGGTAGGTAGCCCGCGACTTGTTTGGCAGGTGTTGTTCAGCACTGCCCGCCAGCTGTTGACCGCAGGTCGTTGCATCGCGTACCTGCCTGACAGTGGAGGTGACTGGCTCAGCTAAGCAGCCTGGGCTTTTGAACACCAGCAATACCTAGATCTAAATTATCACCATTCATGGCAAGATTATCTGGGCAGAAGAGTCATGATCTTAACGATCCTTTCATGTATCGCTTCGAGCACTTCATTGTGTCAAAACACCAGCCCAGATCATGTGCTTCATTTGGTTGTCGCTCTGACAGGTTCATAGGTGACATCGAAATGAAGACATCCAGTACTGGTAGACTGCACAAGGCGCTGTTGGGAGATAACTTCACTGCGGCAGGAAGAATAAAGACGAATTGCTTAACCTCATTTCTACCCAGTAATGTTTACCGCCTTGACTTGTCAAACTAGAGCCACAGTCACATGCGGGTTCTCTCGTGGAGTCGTGAATGCGATCGCATTCATGGATACATTGCTGCAAATCCGTAAGGCTCCCTTAGCTCCAATAGTCCTTGATCTTCTGTGAGTTGGGGGTCGTGATGTCATTGCCTAACACACACAGTTGACACAGCGCTGAGAGTTCCCGTTTTCAGGTGCTCAGCCTGTAGATCCGTGATTCGCGGATTATCAGCCACTCACCTTAACCCAACCGTCGTAATATCTGCACTTCGAAGTGAGGTGGACAGATGGGAGGTTGAGGACACTCTTGCAAGTTAAGGATGATTTCATAGCGTCGATCTTCCGAACTGCAGTTTATGAACTTACTCTCGCTCAGGTCGCAAAATAGTATATATTCTACAATTGTCTCAGCATCCTTCTTGTATAACTTTCTCTCTCTCCTCATCGGCTACACCCTTACCATCACAACCAATACACTTCACATCTTCAAATACCTGCATTAATTATTTGAGCTTCCTCATACAATAGCTCCAGTATGGCAATGGCTTGCCATCAACCCCAGCACTACGCTCCATCTCCAGGACCACCTCCACAGCATGCTATGTACGGGCGCCCTCAAGGCCAGCCCATGTATCATCCACCACCCGCTCAGATGCAAGGCCAAATTCAATGCCCAGCTCGGTTCAAAATCACCAAGCCCTCTTTCCACGACCGTTACGAGTGCAAGCCCGACAATGCATCTGACGGTCCTGCACCCTACAGCCTTGAGATCTCAAGCAATCAAAAGAAACGTCCAGACCTGGTCTTGAACGCCGAAGGGATCTCAATGGCTGCATGCTATTTCCCAAAAGCTAGCAAGTACTACAACAGCGACGAGAAGACATTCCGCATTGGTCTTGGCGATCTATCTAATGTTCAGTGGACAGAGATGCTGTACCGCGGAAAGGATAAATACGGTTGGACATTCACTTTCAACCTTCCAAACACTGGACAACCTATTCCAATGACATGGAGGAAGGACAACAGCGTGGCTGTAGATGGTATGAAGGCTTCTCGCTTAAGCGACAATAACTTCAAGCTACTGGATCCCAACGGGCAGCTCATGGCAGTGTTTACGAGCCATACCATGAGCTTCCGCCTCTGCGCCGTTGGGACTTTGCAGATCAACATGGATCTCGGCGCTATGTTTGAGTATGCTGTCATCACGACTTTGCTGTCTATCTACGATTTCCAGAAGCGTGAAGAGGACAGTAGATCAAGCAATACAAGCGCTGCGGGTGCTGCCGCCGCCAGCAGTTCTTGTTGATTGTAGGACTCATGGAATAGATCAGAATGATAAATAGAAAGATTTAGTATCTCAGACTGCTCACCTTGCCTCGCATAGAAAGAAGTTATATATAGAATGCTGGTCCAATGATTGGTATGGGCATGTAGCTTGGCCCATGTCATGAATTTTGTATGAACCTTAACGATATCCCAGCGAGATCGATCCAGGCAACACCTCAAGAATGACACCTTCCTCTCATACAGTTTTAGGCAGTCAAACTCTAGTATAATAAGTGTGACTCGTCGCTGCATCTCTTGAATCTAGGAGACGACAAGGACAAAGGAAGGTTTTATATCAAACTTTATCAATACAGCAAGTCTATAAATACCTCCACTACGTGGGCTATGCCCTTCACTCTTCCTGATTTTCATTTTCTCAACATATAGTCCCGCATGTCACCTTCAACCATCAAAATGAGCCGAACCTCGACTCTGTGTAGTCTCCCAATTGAGATAGTCCTCATGGTCATGGAGTCCTTGGAGTCTCCTTTCAGTATAAGAGCATTCGCTTTCTCCTATCCCAGAGCCTTGCATCTACTCCAGAAACACCGTCAACGCCTTTTGGAACCAGCCATACGCGCCTTCGACAGAAAATGTCCAATCGAAAAGGTATTCGGATATGACGTTCGCGCTTGTCGGTTACGCTTGGCTGTGCGCAACGTGGCATTTTTAAATCCTGCAGAAGCGAGACAAAGGATATGCAAAGCAGACTTCTATGGCCCTTTAACTCGGCTAGACTGGTGCAACCTTAGTCTTCTCTGCGAATTGATCAGCCTGAACAATGAAAGCGACCGGTTCATCTCAAGGTACTCAGTGCACGCTTGGAACAAGATCCAGGACGACTGTGCTAGAGAAATCTCACGTCGAAGCGATGGTGTACGAAGCGTTATGCCTTACCAACCTGTGAACCTTACTGGCAGCGAGCTGAGGCGGTTGCGGGAAGCGTTCTTTGGTTTCGAATACGAATGACACCTTCTTGCCTACGATAAGCGCCTATTGCACCAGACTAAATTACATCAAGGCATTCTTTTGCCCATCTACAACAGAAAGTCTCTTTCAGAAGGCTACTTTGATGATGTCAGCATTCATGGCTCTCGCCTCTCCATCTTCTGTTTCATATTCCAGTGCTATGGAAGTCTCTTACGCCGGGTCGATCGGCAACTTGAGCTTGAGGTGTTACGCCAAAGAGCAGACACTCACCGCTCTGGACCCATACGCATAGCAATGTTTCGTAGAAGGACTCGAGATGAGGAGTTGCGTTACATTGCTCTGCTCTGTTTGCAGGGTTACGTTTGTCTCGCCATTGCAGAACAGTATACTGCTGATGAACTCCACCTATTCATTCTCAAGAGCTTCCTGTGGTTTTGCAAAGATGGCACGAATCATATTCCAGACCCTTATGGTAAGTTAAGGGTTCAGCCTCGAACGGTTCACGCCCGAGTATTATCCGAACGACCATGCACTCCATGAGCAGTGGAGCCGAGGGCGATTCTTCTGGGACGAAGCCTGTATGTTAGAACTCCGACAGCGGACAAAAGCAGGTTAGTTTACCGGTAAATCGTAGATTGGAAGATGGTCTTAAACGTAGAATCGTTGGTATGCACATCGACTGGACCTAATAAAGCAGAAAATACATACGAAATTGCATGACTTTTTACTTTACACAAATCGTCAGTCTTGAAATACCGACCTAAAGTTCACCGTCCACAGAAAAGTTTCGAGGGTCAACATAAGACTTTTCATGCTTCCCCATGTACGCATAAGAGGTCGGTAGATAGAAACTAACCAGGGGAGATCCATGGGAGCCATGGGCAGGACTACCCCCCCCCC
>JABEEQ010000465.1:0-106126 GCA_014824365.1 Fusarium sp. NRRL 66894 | reverse complement strand
TCCAAAGCAACGCATTCTCAGGTTTATCTTTTGTAGCATCGTCGGATTTTAACTCGGAGTGAACAGTTTGCATTTCGGGATATCCACCGGGGGCTAAACTTTGCAGAGCGGGGGTTAAGAATTGCGCGTTGTTACTGATGCAGCCTTCTAGTTCCCGGGCGTGAATGAAGTCGAAGGGCTGGCGGAACAGCCAATCTGATTCGAAATCATCCCCTTCGAAGAGGCAGTTCGGTGGGGTCCTGGGGATGTTAGACGGGTGATGTGATGGGGAGGGGGGAGTACCATGGGGGTTGGATGAGACTTAGATCGGTGCCGAGGACTTCGGCTTGGGGGTATTCGCTGTGAATTGTTAGTGATAGCCCGTGAAGGATGAGGGAATGCGTACTCTGCGAAATCCATGGCCCAGATACCTGTACCCGTGCCGAGGTCAAGGACTCGCTTGACTTTGTCTCCGATTGGCGCGAGAAAGAGATCGCCGCCGAGGACAAGGCGGTAGATATGATGGCCTAGATCCATTCTATCCTGCTCCTCGTCATCGTTGGGCTACTAAACGTGAGCGCATGATGACGTTGGATCATGTTCCAGCTTACAACCAGGTAGGCGCCCTCACGGAATGCATGATATCGTCGTCCATTCTAAAGCCGATCAGTTCAAACCACTATTTGACAGATGTTGCCAATGTGCACTTCGTATCTGTAGTAAATGGTTAGACGTGGACACATTTCTCTGATGGTACATACTTATAATTCAACACGCTGGAGTTAAGAGAAGTCAGATAGCTTCCTGACTCGAGACTAGACAGCAGGTCAGTGGATATCCATCAGATGAGTTCAAGCAACGTACGACGCTGCCAGCACAGAATCATGGCTTAACGACGCAGCATCCTAGTAAAATCAGCAAACAGTCAATATGCAGACTCATGGAAAGTGTACATCTGCCTGAAGAAGGCCTTCGTGCTCATTTGCTGCTTGCGCCATTTTACCGATGGCTTCAATGTCACGATAAAAGTTAATGCGCGACAATGTGTTTTTGATAAAATGCGGGCGCTGGATTGATCAGATCATTGCGTTATGGACGGCCAACATAGGGTCGTATGGCATTCCAGATTTGGAAGCTGTTCATACTTGGAGTGGAGACTGGACATGATCCAGCTGCAAGACATGCGCCTTGAGGAACGAGAGCACGTGTAAGGAAGCTTGCTTCGCTGCAATTGAATTATTGAATTCATTGACTGATCCATTTTCGGAAACGGATGGCAGGGTTGAGTATGCACGAGCCACGAGTACAGCTCGTTGACTTGGCATGCACGATGATGATGCGTTCTTAGAAACGCTCACCTATCCGAGTATTCAAATGTTAGTTTTTGTCCCCCTTCCTGTTTTTTTTTTTTTAATTCTTCAGTAGTCGCAATGATTTCAATAATTGTTGGCCGAAATTCCGGACTTTGATCCACTCTGCCAAATTAAGGATGCTGACCTCTGCAGCACGGACTTGGTCGCGTGAAAACACGCGCTGTTTCATTTTCGCATTTGCTGACATGCTCATCCTCACCACTGAAACAACTAAATCATCTAAATAATTACTTAAATAACATAAAAAGTTTGACTCTTAGCTATTATATAAAGAGTTCTGGCCGCAAGCTCCTCAATCATCAACATCTTCCAGCAAGTCGCGACGCCTCAATAATAACGCCATCAAAATGTCAACATCAGTCAAAGAACTCCTCCTCATACCCTCCGACGCCATGACCCTTCACGGAAAGGCCCTAGGCGCAGACGCAACAGCAACAACTTACCTTCTCAACTGTCCACCCGACGCCGATAGCTGCGACAGAAAGGGACATACAATCACCCTGGGACCATGGGCCGAAAAGACCCTCGCCTCAGGCGCAGATCCAACAGGAACCATGGATGTTGTAATAACGGAGCCGCAAGATGGCACAAAGTGGTTTTACTCGCTACACTGTGAGATGAGCAGATCTGTTGCGCAGGACTGTACCATGATCAACAGACCGGCTGATGGTCCCTCAACAATTGGACCTACAACGCTAAAGGGCCAGTCGGATTTGAGAGAAATTTATGGTCCGACGTTTGAGTATGGGAGGGTTACGCTTACTGCTGGGCTGGAGAAGCTCGTGAATGAATATTCGACTACTGCTACGGCGACGGGTGAAGCTGAGGGTACATCATATGTTTCTAGAGAGACAGGTAGTTCGACGGCCGGCGCTGATGCTCCAGAGGAGTCAAATGGCGCTTCAGGAGGTGTGAGATTTTCTTTGGCTGCAGTATTCGCTGGAATGTTTGTTACAATGGTATTGCCACAGTGAGTATGCGTTGGTGGTCCTCAGGAGAAATAATGAGTAGATAAGTTCATTGTTTCGCGCAGAATGTTGATTAGATACGATAATAGACAGGATAAATATGCTGGAATGTTAGAACTTGGGACTATTATATTTAATATCTTTTCCAATTGAGTATTATAGAACAGTTTGTCACATATTGACAAGAGGGAATGGATGATCCCTCAACCATTTCCCCCATTTCATAACATCCTCTACATCATTTCGCAAATCAAGAATCTCACTCAACGCCGTAAAGGCTACTGTTTCCCACTTAGCCAACCTGAACCATTCCATAAGCAAGTCCACTCTCATTCTCCGTATTCTCACAAGGCTTCCTGCACCGCTCCTTGGCGGTTTCCCAGCTTGTATCTTCTGCTTTGCATTCAACTAGCAAAAAGTCGTAAAAGCGGCATGAATCATCTCTACCCTCCAATTTCAACACAACGTGGTCTGCTCGCCTGTTGCCTCTGTATTCAAATCGATGCATGCTGTAGTCTTGCGTTCTTGGAAGGAGGTCGTAGAGGACTTTAGTAGATTGAGAGTTTTGTCAGGGAATTCTTGTCGATCTCTTGGAAATAATATTTCACAAAATTTGAGTCGAGGCATGTTTCGCCTGGCGGGGAGCTCGTTTCTTGAGACATCATACCATTGAACAGATTCTTGCTAACCTTTCGCGTCGAGTAAAGTGAAGTCAAAAAGGTCTGTATTGGAGGGGTCTAGTTTTAGGCGCGTATGGCCTGATTATTAATCTCGCTCAAACAATCTGTGTCGCATAATCGGTAAGCGAGAGGCCAGCCATCTATCCCAGGGCTTCAGATAACCGTCATCAATTGTACTGGCTACTGTTTCTAATAAGGCCGTGCTTCCAAAGAGCAGGCATAGCATACCACTCAACCCATTCCGTACACTTCCAAAGAGACTTCCGCTCCTCCCCAGCACCATAAAATACATATTCATAATCGCCAATCTTCTCTTTGAAAGGCTCAACACGACCTTGATTCTTCGGATTTGGCGCTTTTTGCTGCGGTGGAGTCGGCAGTGATGCGAGAACCGAACTCCACTGTTCTGGATGGACGTCGGAACCTGTATAGCCCAGCAGTTCTTTAGAATGGAAGCCTTCTAGTTGCGCAGGATCAGGCGACTCTCTACTCTCGTAGATCATTCCGTTTGCTGATGTGACGTCGCCGGTGACATGGTAGAGAGTACCAGAGCCGTCTTTGTTGGTATGGACGAATATTGCGTGGTGAAAGCGACCGGGCGGCATGTGCGGATCTGGAAGGGCCATATGCGATCTGACTTTGTATACTAGATAGCGATTTGAAGACATATTGGTAATGTTGAAGAGGTTAGAAAAAGATGCCAGATCCCATGTCATGCGGCTTCCGCGGCACGGACCAGCTAACCTTGCAGAAGGCCAAAAAGGCGGTCGCGTTCTGTAATACGAAATCATGTATGCGCGCATCCAATACAGTGGATGGCATCTTTTTAAATATGTCGCTTATCTTGAGATATTTCCAAGAGGACTAATAAAAAAATCACAGTTTGACGTTTTGTACCAATTGCTGGGTGCTGTTGGATGCGTCATGGCTCGACATCCGGAGGGCCGGTAAAGCCGCGGTGTTCGCTCCGCCTAGTGTATGCAATTGAACATGATCTATGAATCACGGAACAAGAAAGTGAAAATTCTCTCTTGTAGGAACATCCCAAGATCGGCAGGTCATGGTTGTACGCGGTGGACGGATTGAACGATATGTTTACGTCTATCTGATCATGGTTTATTGGATATACCAACATGTTATCAATTAGCCTTTCCTTTCTGAATCAGTTTAAATTTTGTTTCCGGCTCAGTCGGGCGATTATATTCAGCAGATAGAGGTGCTTAAAGCCTAGGTAACTTTAAAGGTAGTATTAACGTGATACTTTCTACGACAATGCGTTCAGATTCTTTGATCCTGGTCCTCAGCATAATGGCCGACTAGAGAGCTCAGAGCAATTCGGGAAAGCCTGGGACAGCGAGGAATAGAAGAGATGATATGAGTACGGGTTAAACGTGTCATAGATGTGAGTCGACGGGCTGGTAGTTCGTCTTATCTTAGTGACCTTCAGCGATTGCGACAACATGCGAAGAGATGACCTGGTCGGAATATGTTGACGATACTACGTAACATTTCGTTCCAGACATTGAGAAGATTTACAGGTGATTTACTGATCGACAAAAGATCCATTGTTACATAAAGCTTCCGATTTGCTTAACCAGCCGATCTTCCCGAAGTCTCATACCGCGATGAACGGGATTCTCGGCCCCCGAAAATGACTCCATTCAAGCTTTAACGTTGAAGTTGAGGCGCATCGGCATTCCCGAAAACCTTTTTAGTGGAGCGAGGCTGTGTACCGTTTCCCGGAAAAGCGGCTCAAGGCATTCACGATTAGCGAAGCCAAGACGAAGCTTATACAAAATATGATAGGGCTCCTATACGCAGCGATACATGTGATTGGGACTTTGGTTCTGCATCGTGGTGGGTTGTAATGCTGCCAAGATAGAAGGTCAATGAGCTTTGGTGCTGACGGGCTCTCGTTTAACGAAAGCAGAAGATGCTTTTGCCAAGCCCGAGTTATCCTGCAGATCTGCCTCTATCTATGCAAGTATTATTCTATATTCGAGGAGAGAGTTCCATTATGGTCTTTTGAGGGGTAGACTCCGGTGATAGTTGGATGACCCTGGGCCCCCTTAACAAGGGCGACGTAATCCATCACTCAGACATTCAGGCTAATTGACAGGTTCCTAGTCAAAACGACCAACGATGTTGCTCGTTGAGCTCTTTTCAATTGGCTCACTTGTCTCATTCATGATATCAACGTCCTGCAGCCGTTCCGTCTTCCCGTGAGCTGTAGTCCGCGGAATGCACGTGCTCCGCCACGAAACAATACCCTTACGTCTGTTTCTTAACGTTATTCTGGTCTTGGCTTAGCGACCAAACTCAAAAGCATAACTTCGATTTGATAGTGATTACCAAAAGTTACAAAGCTGAAGTGGGGCCGGAATAGTTACGGGCATAGCTATCTTATACAGGATAGCGTTTATGGTTGTCTATAGGCTTTTACATACACTTAAACATCGTCTTAATGATGAGGATAACTGCCTGCGATAGTTATGAGACCTTCAACGAAGCGATTTGAAGCGTCGCAGACCTCTCACCGTTCCGAGCCAACCGTTCCGGGTTCCGGAACTAGTTCCGAAAATGCGGAATGCACAGCAGATCATGATACTCCTTCATTCTTGGCAGTTCCAGCCCTTAAACGATCTTGACGACTGTTTCGTCCAGACATGCACTGTCATATTGTTTTACAATAGTTCCGCTAGTCACATATCCTGTCACCACGGACAACTTTCCCAAACAGGCTCACCGTTAAGCGATACCTCATGATTCCATCACAAATCCAACATGAAATTACAATCCGGAGGTTCTCGACCTACAAAGCCCCTGAGAGCCGCGTAATTCATCTCGATCTCTGCTGTTTAATTCAGCCTTATCGGCACTCAACAGCCGAAAACGTGCATGCCAAGATACTCCGTTTCAGGTGGATTGAGAGGCACTGTCAAATATGCATGATTCTTGCGGCGAAACAATCAATGAGGCTTACGCAGTTCTACCAGAACTGACTTTTGTCGGTATGACACAGACAGTTCCAGATGTTGTGAGACCCACGTTTCAGCCGAGCTTTCTCTCGTGATTCGCTGCGTCGTAAAAACAGGGATTATTCCCCTGCTAGCGTTGAGCTGCGCCTCTTGGCGTCTCCACACTGCACATCTTGATATTTCCCCGTACGAAGGCACCATCCAGCGGAATCAAAATTCTCTCGCTTTCCCTGCTTGCTTTGTCCTTTTGATCAGATCTCGTACAAGGAAGGAAAAGATGACTACGTCGACGAACCAGCTCGTAATCTTGCCCAAGAAGGTCAAATGGCAGCGCGCCTCCAGGCCAAAAGTTCGCACTGGCTGTTTAACCTGGTATGTCCCCGTTCCGAATGGTTGGTTGGCGAATCAGAGACTAATATAGATGTAGCAAGTACGTATTCTTTTTACAGCGCGGTGAATTTGTTCTAACCACTGTGTTTATTGTAGAGTTAGGCATTTGAAGTGTGATGAAGAGAAACCGACATGTCGGCGCTGTCGCGACGGTCGTGTCAAATGCGACGGGTATGCAACTCCTAACAAGAACCAGATCCAACAACGCGCTTCAATGCCCGTCGCTGGATATATGATTTCATCTCTCAATCCCCGTATAGCCGATACATCCATTGAGAACTGTTATTTTCACCACTTTCACCACTGGACCTCTACACAACTCACCTGCTGTCCCGGCTCATCAAACTTCTACCTCACATATGTTTTACCGCTCGCTCATTCCTGTGAACCTATTAAGCATGCCATCATTGCTGTTGGCGCTGCGCATAGGTTCTACATGGCGGGCCAAGAGACGTGCTCTCCACTCCAGCAGCTGAAAAGCTTGGCGATGCAGCAGTACAACAAATCCATCTCGCGCATCATACCCCACATGTCGATGGACTCTGCCTTCGACCTGCAGTGTACTTTGGTATGCTGTTTGTTGTTCGTTGCATTTGAGGGTATTACTGGTCGGTATGCCGAGTCAATTCGACATATTCGCGCTGGAACGAAACTGCTCTCTTCGCCTGTCATGATTAATAGTGCGAAGGAGCAGAAGATGACGAGGAAGCTTACGGAGATGTTTGCGAACCTTGGTGTTGAGGCTTCGATGTTTCTGGAGGATACGATCATTCCGGATATTCACTCTGGTTGTCTCGATGTTTTGCAGTGCGGCGATGGGTCGGATCAACCATTTCAGGATCTCGATGAAGCAGCCAGCTTCTTGCGCAAACTCGACGTCGAGACGGTTGACATTATTTCTCAAACGCCATATACATACTCGATGAACGACGACGGCCGAATTGAGATGTGTACCCTCGAAGGACCCGAGAAGCAGGAACTCGAGGATAAATGGGCCGAGATGGATGCAAAGTTCGAAGTATGGAGTTCTCGATTCGAATTGACCAAGAAACACATCGCGACATGGGAATACCAAGACTTGGCCTCTCCCCAACTCACATATCTCAACATGCAACAAACTTTCTGGCGAATGGGCATGTCCTGCGGACCCGAAGATCTCTCTGAACCAACCCCCGACACCGCCGAAGCATTCCTCAACGCCGCTGAGATCTTCGCCCAGCGCTTAATAACACCCGGCCAACCAAGTTTCTCCCTTGACGGCGATCTGATCTCTGGTCTTTCAGTAGTTGTATGGTCTTGCACTGAAGGACCTCATCGTGCTAGAGCGCTGGATTTGCTGCGACGCTTGAATAGACGTGAGGGCATCTGGGATAGCAAGGAGATTGTGGAGATGCATGAGGCTGCGCTGGCGTTGGACGATCCGAAGTTATGGTATAACATGGAGATTCCGGGTGGTGTTCCGGGGTATGTTGCTGAGTTGGCCAAGATTTCGCCGAGGTTTGGATTACATCGTTCGGGACTTTTGATACCGGATTTTGAATGTATTTAGGTTAGGTAGGTTTTAGTGAGCAATGGATGAGAAGAGTAATGTTTTTGGTAATATCCCTTGCGCTTGATAGTCATGGCTCGAATAAAATAAACATAATCATTACATCGTTTTATCATTGATGAGTCTGGGCGTGAGCAATTAATTTGTTGTGATGCTTATCTTATGATGCCCAGCGTCATCTTGTCAGATCAGACCACTACGTCATTCATTGGCTTCACCTAAGATACAAATGCCCCTCTCCCCAACGCCTCATCCAATTCACTTTCTATAACCAGTAAAATTGACCTCTTGGCGAAAGCAATTGACTAAAGCCCCTATTTCAATTGATCAATATGTCTCAACTCGAGCGCTCCCTGAAAGCGACCAGTCTCTCAGAGACGCTTAGGACCTACGACGGATGGGCAAACACCTACCACCAAGATGTCGAAAAAGAAGAATACGTCGCTCCCCAAATCGCATCCCAAGACTTAATCGCCCATCTCGGCCCACAAATTTCCTCGGCTAAAGTTCTCGACGCCGGCTGCGGAACAGGTCTCGTCGGCGAAGCCCTCACAAAACTCGGCGCTTCCAACATTCATGGGATTGACCTTAGTCCCGGCATGCTTGAAGTTGCTGAGCGAACAGGCGTTTATAAATCACTCAATGTCGCGAATTTGGCTGAAAGGCTTGATATTCCTTCACAGAGTTATGATGCGGTTATTTGTGTTGGGACTATGACGGAAGGACATGTTGGACCTGAGGCTTTTGATGAGTTTGTTAGAGTTACGAAGGCTGGGGGCGTTATTCTTTCGACGATTCGGGAGTCTGTTTGGCAGGTGAAGGGGTATGAGGATAAGGTTAATGGACTCGCTGATGAGGGGAATGTTAAGATTGTTGGGAGGAAGAAGGAATACCAGAGGATTGGGGCTGGTGTTTATGCGTATTTCGTTGTTCTCCAGGTTCAGTAGGGATGTTGCAGGCTTATGATCAGGCTCACGTCAGATCACGGTGCCAACGAGAACAATACGCGACGATGCGGTAAGCATGAAGGTACATAATAGCTGCAAAGATAAGCTCAACATGACACGAAGCCTAATACTTTCATCCTGGTAACCACTGGTGAGAATGCAAGCCATACTCAGTTGTGAAGACTGGGAATTATGCATGCCAAGCCTAGGGTATGCTACTCGGTATGCTGCTAATATGCGCATACCTGGATAAATAACGCTTTAATACAACCTATTCGACAGATCTACGAACTCAAAGAATTGAAGCTCGTATAAGTTCAATTGTGACTCAATCTCATGACTCAGTTGGAATTAATCCGGGTTCAGAATTGATCACCTCTTCACTATCAGAATTTGGGTCGTGAGTCATGAGCCATGTCCAAATAGGAAGGTGAAAGTGGAGGCGCCATGCGTGCTGATCCTACGTTTAGATACGTGCCGGATTCCCGGTAAGATAAACGATTACCTACGACTACATGAACCATAAAAGACAATGCTCATCCAGCTTTTCGTTCTGTCAATCGTCATCAATCATGGACGTCTCAAGCGTGAGCAAGGCGTTCCAATCGGAGCGTCTTATTTATCGCGCTCTAGAGGATAACGACCAAGATAAAGAATTCTTCTTCAAACATATTGAAAACGACCCCATCGCAAAAGCCCTAGCAGATCCCTCTATTCTTCGCCCGAAGAACAAAAAAGGCATTGGAGAATTCATGACGGAGCTTCAAAAGTCCGTCTTGGCCGTTGTTATATGCCTTTCTCCCGAAGAAGCCAAACAACACAACATCGAAGTCTCTGAACCGATTCCCATCGGCTTCATGTGTCTAGGCTGGGGCGGCACTCCCAAGAATCGCGAACAACATCGTAACATCCAGATTGGCATTGTCATCGCGGACGCATTCAGGAATAAGGGCTATGGAGGGGAGAGTATTAATTGGGCGCTGGATTGGGCTTTTAGGTTCGGCGGCTATCATCGTGTTGGGATTGGGACTTTTGGGTTCAATGAGAGGGGGCAGCATTTGTATAAAAAGTTGGGGTTTGTGGAGGAGGGGAGGAGTAGAGAGGCGGTTTGGTTTGATAGGAAGTGGTGGGATATGATTGACTATGGGATGTTGGAGCATGAGTGGGAGGCTTTGAGGGCGAAGTCTAAGCTTGATTATTAGTCGACATCAGAATTCATATGGAAAGGTTAAAGAGGAGGTTGCGATTTGATAGCCAGTAGCGGTCAATGTTAAAGGCGAGTCAGTGTTTTAAGATAGTTATAGCAAGGCGAATGCATAAACCGTGGCTTCATATTCAACACGTGTTCAGGTTGATTAAGGTAACTATAAGTAAAGCTTGATCATGGTATGCTTCGAGCCACAGATCTCAGCTGCAAATAACATATCTACCTTGCAATTTTGACATTATACCACAATACCTTAAAAGTTGCTCCAGCAATAATGCTTGGAAAAAAGTTAGATTACCAGAGTTTTTGCCTTGCCCCATGAAAACATATAAGATGCTGCATCCAGCCTGGGGGTGACTGATTGCTGCCTGTCATTCGATCCTTCGCAATGCTGACAACAGGGTTCATCATCGGCACCAGTTAATCCGACACGTCAGACCAGAAAATCATTAACATAGCTGCATCTCGTCTTCAACAACAAAAGATTGAATTGAATCAATCACTATCAACAATGATGTCCAGATGCGCTCTCTGCGGAATTCTCATTCCTGAGACTCACCGTCCGAGGGAAGAAGAACAGGTTTGGTATCGCAAGGTCTTTGCAGGTAATAAAAATCCCGCCAATAGCCGAGACCCTGCTGATATTGTCCAGTCCAGCGTAAAGAAGAACAATCGCAGTTCTCACTTACGCCTGTCGGATATTCTGAAGATGGGTCTTTGGAACCGCATCCGGTTATTCCGGCGTCTGAAGGATTTTTCATTCATCAATCATGTTGGCCTATACTGCAAGACCAGATGTTCTTGAAGTCGGGACGGCGCTACGAAACACAAGAGATCTTGCAGGTTCTGTTTGATTTCATTCAGAGTATGCCAAGAAATGGTAGTTGGGTATCGTATCTCTGTCATGAGAATGAAGAAGCGCTATGGAACGCGCCAGGAGAAAACGTCCCTGAAGGTTGGGGTTTTTTGAACGCTGATCCTGGCGCGATATTAACCGAACAGAGCGAACATCACTTTCTGGACGAAGGAACTCGCGGTATTAATCGTCTGGAAGCATCATCGGAGTGCTTTTCGAAGCTTTCTACCGAGTTGAACCATCATGTTATTACCTTCTTGGACATCCCGTCCTTTTGCAACCTTAGACTTGCATCAAGGACTATTGCTTATCTCACGAAGCCTGGCGACTTACCTCAAGCATTCTGGGCAAGCCGTTTCTTCGTTGATCATGAAATGAGCTTCTTTCCTGTGGATCATGATACAGCGGAGACATGGCGGGACCTTTACTTCAACTTGAAGCATTCTTTGCATGATACCTCTGCAAGAGGACATATGCGAAATCGACGACGGATTTGGAACTGCATTGCAAATATTACGCCCTGTATGATCTCTTTGCTTCTCCAACAACCGCGTTTGAAAGACACTGCTGGCCTAGAAGCGGAGCTAGCTTCCAAAGGATATAAGGCAACTCAGCGAACACAAGGATTCAAAGGGGCGCCATGTGCAAGCCCTTCAGAAGGTATTCGTGTCACAGGCTCGCGATATTTGAACCTGCAACTTTGGGGCTTAGGAACTGAGATGATGGGAGTCTCAGTATCCAGAGTGAATCTCGATAAAAGAGATTACATGTGCGGTTTTCGAGTTTGCAAGCATGATGGGCCCGAGATCTCTCGCATTGGTGTAATTCAGCCCAGCACAGAAACAAAGTTTAGTATCAGATCATCTGATAAGGTGATAGCTGTCCATGTGGCTGTTACCTTTGGTGGTATTGTTGGTCTTGCTTTTCGGATCAAGGATGCAATCGGTGGTGTATCTTGGAAGACGGTGGGTAAAGTTGACAAACCTGATGAATTTGTCGGCATCAGAATGCTGTAACCGCAAAATGGCGGATACATATCCGGGTTGTTACTTGGTCTCGATGTAAGCTTGATAAGAACTTCACCAATGAATGAACTGACCAGTTGCCAGGCTTGTAAAGTTGCTTCTATCCAGCTGGTGGAGAGACAGAACCGACTCACTAGCTCGGACACGCAAACGAATCTCATACAACAAGTATGGCATCCTGTGACTCCCCAACCAGACGTGGTAATTATACCACCTATTACCGCCATTCCCACAGAACCGCAGCCAGCTTTCATCTTGAATATGGACTTTGGCGGCCCAAGTGGTTCACTACTTCCACTTCTCAACCGAATCGCAATATTTCACGATGATAGGAATACCTCTATCAAAGGCTTGGGCTTTTACTACACCGACGGAACAGAAAGGGAATTCGGTTTCCGTCAAGTTTTGTGGAATACCCGAGAGCGATGGTCATGCCTCGAACAGTCTTTGTTCATCAATGGGCCGGCGGGGGAGAGGATTACTGGTGTTGGGTTCAGAAGCCTTCAGTATCATGAAGGGCATGTTATACTTTACCCATTCTCCCTCATGGTATGTTGCAGCAAGCATTCGATTCTGGAAACGGTATCAGCTAATAGACTGTGTGTAATACAGATAACTACCAACTTTGGACGATGTTTGAAGGCGACGAACATGGGCAAGCTCTTGGATGATCCTGAAGACGACGCTTCTGAGAGACATAACCTAGCTTCACCTAATGGAGAGACTATAGCTGGGTTTCTGGCACCCCTTCATGTGAGTATCGAGACATTCTTATTTGAAGGTTTGAGATATTGACTTATGTCTGGTAAGATGAGTACATTGTCAGGCGCAATAGGATCCTTGGGCCTGGTACATCTCAACCATCAAGAGCCGATTCAGACTGAGTCACCACTATCAAAGTTCGACTACTGCAAAGAGGAAGCTCGATCTCGAGTAGACCCCAAGGATGAAAGATGTCAGCACAGACATCCCTCATCGTCTGGTCGTCTCAACGGCGTCAAGCGCGTAGGTATTTCAAGCGGCAGAACAGGTCGTACTCGACGACCGAAAAATGTATCAGGCTTCTGCTTCGAATTCTGGGATGGGAGATCTCCAGTTTATGTTGGTCAGTGGTTTCGCGAAATCGCTCATCTTGACCTTGGTGAAGACGACAGGATATCGAGTTTCACTTTCTGGGAGGAGATAGAGATTCATCCTGATATGCTATCGCGTGTAGGAAATGGAAAGTTTAGTGGTGTCAGGATCGAAAAGTCTGGTGCTGAACCAAATGCCGTTGAGGTACATCCTGGAGAGCAAGGCGATATTCATGAATCTTATTATGCGGAGAATCATTTCGAGAGATTGGTAAGATATTAATGCCGGTTTAGATGCAATGCTAACTATTTTCAGGATGGCCTTGTTTGGGGGATGTCGCATAGGGCTGATGCTGTTCAGGTCGTGACGAAGCCTACAGAGTTGGCTAAAGGTTGTCTTTCGAGAAAGCCTCATGAACACGAAGCAGTATTCACACCGAGTAACAGGCTCCTCTGGAGAATACCGAATAAAGAGAGGAACTGGACGAGTGTATCCCAGATAAACGTCTTCTTCAATCCTAACAGCAAGCGACTCTGTGGTCTGGAGTTTCTTTACGGAGATTGCCAACTCAAGCGCGCAGGTTATGCAGGGGGAACTAAAGCAACACTTGTTCTTAGAGAAGGCGAGGAGGTTACAGGTGCATCTTGGAAATCCAGAAGATCTGTCAAAGGCGATCAGCTTGCTGTAAGTTATCTTCAACCCTCGTCAATAACTCAACTAACGATCAAAGTTCCACATAGGCTATCACCGAACGGTGAGGCTTATATACAATGAGACGTTAGTGGAGGAAGAACATACTTGGAACGATCTGTACCGCTGCCAGGCTTGCGGGAGGTCCTGGGAGTCGTGCGATGCACGGCAGAATATAGAGGATAAAGGTGCGAGGACATGTGTTGGGGTATGCATGGATATGATGGGAGATTTGAAGTCTAGAGTTGTCTGTAGGACTTTTGGGCCGGTTTATGTTGAACTGGATGATAAGTGATAGACCTGATAGAGGAGGGTTGTTCAGGACGTACAGGGTAGGAGCGACTGACTTCGTTTCTCGTGTTGCCAAACGTTCATAGAGAACTTGTCAATGGTTAATTCCTTATTAAATGAGCATGTACTGAGCCGTGGACAAGTACAGAAGAAATCGCGAACTTCCACGAATGGACAATGGGGCAGCACCTGTCCAGCGGGTCCAGGGTAGGTAAGTATAGCATGCCCTCAACCGAGTTGACGACCTAGCGTTCTAAGAATTGCTAACAGCTTTATAAGACAAGTTAACAAGCCGCGAGCTATTATACTATAGAGAAATGCACTGTATCGTGGGGGAGGGCGTGCTATATGAAACACAAAGGCAAAATTGCAAGGAAAGGTCACCCTGTGTCCACCAAGCCCAACAATCTCATGACGTTATAAGGGAATACATAAGACAATAAGCAGTGAAATGCAGTAAACAAAGAAAGCTCTTTCCTGAGTTATACTTACGCGAATGCTTTTTGTCAGTTTCGGATATCCAATACTGTTGGTTAGGACATGTCATCACGGGCTATAGGGTACGCAGGTTGGACTTGTGAAGAATCTATAGTTAACATATAGATCAACAGGCTTACAAGCAGTATTGAAGGACCCGACCCAAGAATAATAAGAGAAGGAATAGCCTTCCTGATTTGCACATGGGCTAAAGTGCTTTATATGTTTAGGATTTCTATTTCTGTTGGTAAGTGTGTGGATGCCTAAGCGACCGGGTAAGCATGCATGGAATGCAAGTCAAGCGCAACGAAAGTGAGGTCTCAGTACAAATCTTCGATCGACGATGACGACAGGTACAGGGTAATTGCAATAGCAATAACTGCCGTCACCGCCGAAGTCGCCTGGGTAAGAGAAGTCCCTCAAGTCATCTGGAATAGCTCTGGCGACTTCAATAACCATCGAGATACGTACAAGGGTGACGAGTCTCGATATCTAAATGAGTGTTGCCAATGCAATCCATTTGAGTGACAGGTCTAGGGTAACCCGGCACGTGCATTTTCTGTCAGGAATGAGGTTCATTTAAGGTTGTGGAGCCAAACGCTTGGACGTGCAAGGATATTGAACAGGGGTCAAGATCCCAGTCAGCCCTACCGTCATGTGATCACCATCTGTGACGTCCACCCAAGTACCGACCTTTTCCCGGCTGGCCTACCAGTAAGGAAATGTGTAAATGGTTTCGATTTTGAAGTGTCGTTTTTGCTGTTTGTAGATGCCTTTTAGCCTTTCGTCAATGCTGCATACAGTGCTGCATACAGTTTACCCACATGCTATATAGGAGCACAGGTATGTAAATGTGTACACATCAGGAAGCAATACTATTTATCGACTTAATTCTATAGGCCTTCACGTAGGATAGATGACGCACCTAATTATCTTTTAATTATCTTTATTATTAAGCTAAAAAGCCACCAAGACAAGGGATGTACAGGTCTTCCCTGTTAGGGTGACAACAGGACTAACACTGAATGGCCTTAAAGCCTGCACTGCCATGCAATCTCTCCCTCTAAATACATAGTAATAGTGATACCTAAGTACATACCATATGCGCATTACTGTCGCTCCTGTTCTATCAAGTACCCCTCGCCCCTTATTAGAAATACAATCCTGGCTTTGTAATTTACAGCAACTTGTGTGCTGCGGCTTGAAACTTCCTCAATCCTCAACCTTATACATACAACATCCAGTCATGTGATGCCAAACCTTCAATCACTAGAGCTCTGGTTACTAATCAGCTCACAATGTTGCCATTCAAACCCTTTTGGACTCCGCTGAGCGCTGAGCCTATTACGCGCCAGTGGCGCGGCAGGCATACTTTGTGTGCTTGAAGAGTATTGGTTAATAGGGCTGAGATTAGACGTGTACATCGCGCGCCTCATCTCGTGTATTAAAGTTTTAGTAGGGCGCCGTGCTGTCTAACCCCCCCATAATTCCATAAAAGCCTGCTGCAGCCTGATCTGATTACAATCGTTCCATCATTCTCGCAACATTTGGTACTTACTTCCACTGTGGTTATACGGCCTAAAGTCGCCATGCCGCTCTTACATGCGCCATACAACGATGTCATGCGTCTGGTATGTCATACTCCCCTCTCACAGGGCTTGCGAAAACTCGATAGCCTGCAGAGTTCACCAAATGTGTTGGCCAATCTTCTGACACCACTTATCTTGCTTTAAGATAAAATGTTGACATATATTTTAGGGCATGGGATTTAACTCCTACACCCAGACCATGTGCATCGACAGCGCCGTCGAAGCTACGGATGAGAACACTGTCACATCGGATAGCCCAGCGCTGAAAATCACAAATTCCGTTAAGCTCGTCGAACGGGTGTCCGATATCGTCGACACGATGGATATTTCACGAGCTGATACCATCAAGACCGGCAGTATGGAAGTCCACGGACACGCCAACACACTTGATCAAGCCAGGATCGACGATGCCGACATCAGCTTGATGATATCAGTACGAGTAACCACACAAACTGTCAGTCTGAATAACTTGGTCAGATTCCTCCCAATCGATGGCTTAGAGGTTGGATCGCCCCAATTTAACGAGGTCTTTGGAGATTCCTACATTTCTGGTGTGTATTATTACACGCACATCGCGTCTCTGCCAGCTGACTGTTGTAGGTTTCATCAGAGGCGGACTTTTCATTATGATTATCTCATTTCGCTCTTTGAACGCGGAAACCAAGGAGCTCATGATTCAAGCGTGAGAATATATCCTTTCATGATAGACCACACTAATCTCTATAGTGTCAAAGAGGTTTCAACCTACTCTTCCATGGACTTGGACAAGATTTGCAAAGAGCTTGTGGATATATCCGTCATTCAGGGTGTCAAGGTTTCGATCTCTACCATCTGCGCAGGCGGTGGGCATTTCGAAGGCGGAAAGTCATCTTGCGATATCACATCCGTTGTCGAGGCAGCCAACAAATTCCCTGCTTCCGTTGCCAGGAATCCCCACAAAACTTGGTACAAATCAGCATCATACAATTGAACAACAACTAACAGACTGCAGGGCAAAACTTACCAAGTACAAGGCAAATTGCAACTTCAACGAATGGATAAAAAATCAGACCCTACAGTCGTTTGATTATGACGGTGTTGCGTCATACACTTCCAGGCTCTTTGAGAACTATATGCAGTATAAACACCTGTACAGGAACGTTCAGGATATTATTTCTCACCGAGATAAGTATAGTACGTCTTGAACTATCCTCATAAGACACTCAAGTGAACTAACGTATGGCTTCGCAGGTGAAGTCGATAAGCCTAGGGCTATTTCGCTTCAGCTCAATATATTCCTGGCCGTTCGCGGCGCACTCGATAACGAGATGAACAAGATCGTTGCAGTAGTAAGTCCAAGTTGTCGTTGTGTCTGTATCGTCTAACGCGTTCCGAACAAGGTGAACACTTTAACACGACACCCAGAGCTTCTGCCCAAGATCGACTCCCTCAACACGAATCCCAAGGACGAACTCGTGCAAGGCATTATCAGCGAAGCCCTTTCGGAGTCGTCCCAATCTGTCTCACATAAGAGCCTTCGGCACACGACCAATCCCCCCTGCCCTATGTTGCAGACTACTCGCCGAGCGAGACGAGCAGCGGCGTTGAGGGGATCAATACACCTGGGACTTCTGATGTGGACTCTGCTAGCCTCAGTGGAAGATCTCTCGTGTTGCACAACAGACCTCAGTCATCCACCGATCTGAAGCTGCACTTGCTGGTCCCGTCTGAAGTCTGGGCTGAGTTGGTACCTGTGAAGACTGAACGCTCGACTAGCCTAATCAGCATGCAAGCCAAGACCGTTCCAGCGACGGATGAAGAGTATAAAAAGCTTGAGATTCTTGCTGCTGTATGTGGAATCCACGATGTTACAGCAACACTCCAGCAATGGGTGAGTCCTGGCCAAACTGGAGATCGGCTGGCCATCCCTGTCAGTAATATCAGTACGATTGAAGACCACGATTCCTACAGAGATTTTACACCTAGGACCGCGATCAACCTATGTATCATCTACAGGTATAATGATGGACCTACGCGAATTTGCTCATTTGACCATGATGAGGAGTCAACTGAAATATTGGAGATCACTCATGAGTCTCACTACCAGAGAGTCGAATTTGTTAGAGATTGGGGCCGTGGCTGGTCAATACTGAGTTTAATCTATGGCGGCAAGATAAATAACTCCCGTGAAGATCTACGACGGTTTATAAACAATGCTGTTTACGTGGGAGAAGGGGACTGGCCTTACATCCATTTTAACAGTGACACTGTTAGGGATGAGCATTTGGGTAAAGATGGCATGACGGGTGTTGTCTTTTATACATATCCAGGACCTCAGGGCATTCAGTGCGCTGTTTCCAGGGGCACCACTGGATGCCTATTGACTGATCAACGACAACTTGCCAATTTCACCCAACAGGCGGCCGGGGAGGTTGCATTCGAAGCCACTGGGGAGAATTACAAGAAATCCAAACCATATCAGATCACTCTGCACAAAGATATTGAGCCGCCAGGTAAGTCAGATCCTGTTCCCCAACCTTGCACTGTCAATAACCTCTTTACCAGGCTACTCTTGCAATTTTGAGCGTGGTACCCTTAAGGTCAGACCCTCTGAGACGCCCTTTATGCAGTTTGAGAATGGCGTCAAGTTTGTTTTCAAGAACAACGGTAGATTTGAAGTACTTGCCGAACAGGATGAGGTCTTCTGGTCCAACGAGGAAGCACCTGAGGGTCAGTCCCCTCGGCTTTTGGAGTTCTGCAGAGACGGTAGATTGCGCCTTTGGAACACCGAGGGACAGACCTACTGGTCACCTTTGATGATCTGTACTCGCTGTGAAAGAACGCTGGTGTTTTCAAGTCAATTCCCGTATTTGGAGATCTGTGACAGCGAACGCAAACAGCTCTGGTGCGCATGCGGCCTACACTTATTGTAGACTTGGAAGTTTTATGACATCCCAGGGTAACATATTATGAAAGAAAGCAGAAGAAAGAATATCTTGATTTCTTCAAAGAAGGGCAAGCAATTTACCAGTTCCAGAGTTGCAATTGTATTGAGAGATATATCCCTAGGCTCTTACCATACATCGTAATGACGAATAGCCAAGTCATCACCAAACATATATTCCAAAATGATAGGTCCGTTATGAGAATTACATTTGTACAAGCAACCCATGCTAGTTGCGACGTGTTGGAAATTGGTACGCTGCCTGGGGTCTCATTTCTGATGTGCAGTTTCAAGCTGAACATAGTAGATATCTGATTCTCGCCTCGCTCTCTATCAAAAGTATGAATATGATTCGTGTTAGTCCCTGACGTGCTCCGTTGATACATCATCAACCTATCAGATTGCTCATGAAAGATCTACAGAACTCATTGTGATTAGGGAACTCGTTGAGTTAAGGCGAGTGGCTACATCACCAACGTCTCTGTGCGGCCTACCGAAAAACAAACACTCAAGCGCTACTCTTCAAGTCCCCATTCGCATATGGATACGTAATTGCAAAAAGAGCTGATTAATAGGCTGATAAAGACGAACTATGATGCGTTTGGTGTGCTGATGTCAGAGTGAAACTACCCAACTATGGAAGCACTTGCAAGCCATATGGTCAAACTTCAGGCAACTAATTCAGGAAACAAGAACAAGGTATCTTCTTCACGATATAAGCTTGTAAACTTACGCAAAGATACAGGGGCTTCGTCGTTGAGTTGACTCGCCACCTGGGTGCATTCATAACCATAATAAAAGCATCCACTGCCATGCTGTTCTGCTTTTCAATGGTTTGTTCCTACTGCTCTCTGTCAATCGTTTAGTTAGTGAACAACTTCCATCCGGCTCCTGCCCTCGTTTTGCGTCCCCATCGCGATGCGGATCTCTAGAACTGTTAGCTCTATAATACTGGGCGCCGACCGCTTGGGTAAGACTCCGCCGGTCTATGAAGCTAAACTAAATTTAGGCTGCGGTGCTAATTCTCAACCGGCGACGACATCAGTATCGCGACATGCCAGCGAAACCGCGAGCTTCACGAGCGCCGTCGCTGCCGCAGTTGCAACGACTAATTCTGGTCGAAGAGTGAAGAGCGTTCGACCGTAATGGAGTCTGGGACATCCGTCGAGTGTTCTGAGATAGTTCGACCACTGAGGTTAGTGTCGAGACCGAGGAATCAGCCGCACTAGCAGCATTGACGCCGTCAACCTTCGATAGTTGAAAGAACTGCAGCCGATGCCACGAGCACCATTGAAAAGGTTACCATGACAACAAGACCTTTCCAGTCAAACCGTTCGGATCTTGCGGAATCCCGGTCTCGAAGACTCTACATAGAACGTTTCGGAGGCTCAAAGAGGTTCTTTGGCTCAACTTGCGACCAGCGATCGATGTCATGAAGGCGCAAGTACAAATCCAACAGTGTACATACTCGCATGACTCGCTAGCGCCTCATAGGATTATCTCATGTCCTCTCTACTCGAAGTATTTTTGGTCTGCCAGCGCATGAAAGCCCCTCGAGGCTACGAATACATTTTCGCAGCGTATGTCAAATAAGATTAAGCTTAAAATAAGAAAGGAGTCACTGCGAGACTAACACGAACACGTTTGAGCTGAATGCCGATGGTGTATTGTCATACGGAGGACGGAGGTTCTGGCTGACTCGGGCTATCGCCAGCATTCACAAACCTTGCAGTATACTGGCTGTAGTATAAACTCGATTGC
This sequence comes from Fusarium sp. NRRL 66894, assembly GCA_014824365.1. NCBI lineage: Eukaryota > Fungi > Ascomycota > Sordariomycetes > Hypocreales > Nectriaceae > Fusarium > Fusarium sp. NRRL 66894. The sequence continues at coordinate 85,369 of JABEEQ010000465.1, read as the reverse complement.
CTTGATGATAGCTCAGGGCTATGATACGAAGTTCCATGTTGATACAGTCTCTCTAAGATACGGTAAAGCCGTTCCTGGTCCTGTCAGGACGGACTAAATGCCCTTTGAAGTCAGCGTTCTTCCAGTCCATCTCGGTGAACTCGGGAGCCAAGTTTACGTTGCCTTTGTCTTCGTACCCGCTCTTCCATTTACACGGGACTAGTGCTGCAAGGAACAAGTGGCTCTTGACGCCCTGCTCTAGAATTCCTAGTCTACAGTGACAATTCCAACGCAGCTCTTCAGATAATATAGATGGGCTTGTTGACAAAGGCCCTGCTAGTTGCTCTGGACATTGGGCCATGTCGAGAGAAGTAGACTACAAACATCCAAACTCTTCAGTTTTACTACAAGGATCAACTGTTGCAGTTTGGAACTTAATGCCGCATCTGCTCCCCAATATGCATCCGCCTCACTCATGCTTGCGGCACAGAAGGAAATGGCCCGACTACTAAAATGGACACTGAGACATTTAGCAGACTGGAGAAGATGTGGCGAGATACTAGTGCAACACTGAATAATAATGCCGTGATGCAGGCTTTTAAAGCCCTCAGTCGCTATGTCATTCCCGATCAAATCCGGAACATCCGGAAACAACGCCGGCGGTCCGAGATATCCCCTCCGCTTGTGAAACCCGCTATTTACGTCAGATCAGGTTATTCTACAGGTCGGAAGACGAAACCGACGGCTCCGATCTGGCTTACCATTGCGGATGCGATTTGTGGAGTTTCCCGCAATCACATGCATTAGTTCTTTGATCATCTGTTCCTTTACAGAGCCTCAACGTAACCTCAACTGGAAAGGTGGAGTTTATTTAAGAAAATGATGAAGAGCATTGGTCGGATGAACGTTGAATGGCTGTTTATCGCAGCGGGATCAACGGCTCCCTCCCCTCCTCAAAGGCGCCCCATCCTGTTGGCGCAAGCCCCAGCAATAAACCCCCAATGCATCATTTCACCCTCCAATCCTCAAACGCGGGGTTTTCCCCAACTTCCCAATTCAATCTCATCGCATCATATTAATCAGGAGATAAAATGTCACAGTAACATGTTATGACACCACTACCCCAAACGCGGGCACGTATCGGAAGCTCGGCCGCTTATTTCCCCGTGGGGTTAAGGGTCTCACATGCTTTGCGGCTCCGAGAAATATTGGGGTATCCCCGGAGATACGAATGTCATCGCCCCCTCCCCTCCATAAGTGGTGAGATTTTGGGGATTTGGAGGGATATAAGACTTGCTTGGCGCCAACACCTTCCATCTCGTACTTCATACATTTACCCGGAGAGAACCTCACCAAACTCCTACACTTATCCTTATCTTATCAGTACACTTGACACCGTAGTCACATTCTAGTCATGTCTATAGTACAGCCTATCATCAGAGACCAACTCGTCATCCACGATGATGACGACTGGGACTCAGTATTCCACGTCGAATGGGAACCCGATGCCAACTTCTTTACTGGCTCTGAACTTCGACCTCGAACACCTCTATGCAAAGCGACAGCCGATCATCAAATCACACTAGCCCGCGCCGCAGCACTCATTATTCGCGCATCTCTCAACTATATCCCTCTGGATATCCCAGACTTCGATCCTTCGAAGCTCACCGGCTTCCGAAAACAATTGTATCAATGGATGCAGTCTTACAACTCGTCACAGGCGAGTAAGCTTGTGCTGGGCGACGTAACGATGACTGTTACGATTGAGATCTTATCGTCGCTTACGCGAATGGGTGTTGAAGGAGAGATTTTGGCAAAGATTGGACCGAATTTGGGAGCCATTCTGCAAGGTACAATTGATCCGATGCCACTATTGCTGGAAGGGGATAGGTTCAATGGGATGCAAGATGGCATGGAGTTAATGCAGAAGATGAGAGCGCATCTCAGACAATACCTCTCAGCTTATGCGACCAAGAAGCCAGTTCTGAACGTCCTTGAAGTCGGCGCCAGTACGAGCAACAACACGCAGACAATATTCGATGCACTTCGGGAACAGAAGAACGTTGCTTACACTCTCACCGACTCGTCGCTGTCAGTACTGCAGCAGACCAAGTCTTCGATCACGCGAGACTTCCTGAAACTCAAGAGCCTCGACATCAACCGTGATCCTCTTGAGCAAGGCTTCAGTCCCAACAGCTACGATGCGATTCTTGTCAACAACATCCTTCATACAGCCAACTCTCTAGAAGAAACGCTGGTGAACCTACGCAAGCTTCTCGTCCCTGGCGGTGTGCTTGCCTTGGTCGGACTCTCGGACATATCACCTGCGTACAGCCTCATCTTTGGAATGAATGAGAATTTATGGTCAGGTATGTGTTTTACTACTCATATTCACCATTTTAAATCACTTACCAGTGCTTTAGATGAACGTTATGAACAATTGCCATACCCGTCGAACGACGAATGGACCAAACTACTACAGGGTAACCAGTTCAGCGGTATTGAACCAGCAACAAAGACATTCGACTACATCGGCCAATCTTGCTACTGTATCATCTCAACAGCAGTTGCATCAACTCAACGCCTCATGGTCAACATCTTGCCAGGCTCTCAGGGCGAACTATTCAGTTTTGCGGATCAATTGGCTTCTGCACTGGCAGAGAACGGTACAGCGTCTACCATCACCCCAACATGTCTGGAAGATGTCTCGTCACGATTCGTTTACGTCGTTCTCGATGATGGATCCAGTTCTTTGAGCGAATATGAGAGGCTGTCCGAAGCGAATAACATTCTTTGGATCAATATGGAGGCTGGGCTTTCGACGCAACGTGATATGAACATTGTCAGTCGTTTCGCTCGTGGCGAGCGGAAAGACAACGAAAGTCTCAAGCTCGTGACTCTCAACATTAAACAGGACTATCCGGAGTACGCAGATATTATCAAAGTTGTTATGCGGATTATCCAGGTATCGTTCCAGGAGGATCGTGGTTCGAGGACGGAGTTTGAGTACGAGTATCGGAATGGTAGGGCTCTGGTGCCGCGTGTTAAGGGATCCGGGGTGACGCAGAAAGTTGCTTGATGAGAGTGGCCAGGCAGAAAGATAGTACTTGACAAATATGCAGTTGGCTTTGTCTCTGGCGGTTCTGTATTGGGAGTACGCGTTCGGTCGTTCATTGGAGTCTGTACTAGTCTTTGCTCGGGAACACTGGCAGGAAGTGTTCTGTCCTTCGCTCAATTGGGTACCGTAGCGTTCTTTTGTCTTCAAATTAGCTTCATACTTCGTATATACAGTATATCTGATCCTTCTTGATGCATCCTCACCCTGAGTTCGAGGTAGCGGCAGCACGGGGTAGAGCGCACGATGGGCGTCAGTTCTCACTTCGATTCAATTCCAAACAAGACTATCTGTAGCATGCGAGTATGTTTCAATGTTGGCCACTTTCAACTCAAACGGCCATACCGTTCGCCGATTCTGAGCCAAGACGCTGGGACGTAGAAACGCGCAGACCTACGATACATGCAGTGCCAGCTGCCAAACCTGTGCCAGTGCCACGAAGCAACGTGTGCCAGAGCTTTCCACCATTGCCTGGAGCATGTGTTCCCTTCGTGTAAGACCAACATTCACAATGCCTGCCCATCTCTTATCATAATCCTCCATCACTTCCCCTCCGTCACAACAACTTCATCCCTTCACAGCTCTCTTCCCATCTCACCTCGCCCTCACGACCATTGTCTCTGACTGATCACGAAATTGGCGTCTTCTCTTCGCTGGTCGTTGAGACCATCACCTCCTTTCTTGACTCAAGATTCCTAGTAACCCGCAACTAGGTTATGATTCATTTTCTACTTTATCTACCGTTTTGATCCCTTCAGCAACTTGAGCAATCTCACATATCTTCACAGCATAGCAACGAGCTTGACTCTAAACGGTTCTTGAGTCTTTACCCCTCCGCAACAGCAACGAGTAGTCTTCGACAACTGCCGCGCATCCCCTTCCGCATTATCATCACCAGCGAATCCTCCAACATTGATCTCAAGACATACGCGCTATGACAACACTCTCAACAGGAGCAACTCCCATCTTGACCAACCCGAACCTCCAACCCTGATCTGTCGCATGACAGTCTTCGGCTCCGACATTTACGCATCTCATCCATCATCTCAAACACGGCCAACACCTGAGCCGATCCCACAAGATGTCTTCTGACTCAGCTCCTCACGGAATGTCCGACATGGATGTCTATCTCGCTGACAGAGAAGGATCCACGTTTGTCAGCGACTGGGCCCTCACACCGAATCAATGGGCCAACATCCGCCGTAAGTGCTCATACACTCGGACGAAATGGTATTTTCCGATGTTGCAGAACCTCGGCCCTATCCCCCAAACTCTAAGCAAGCCTCTCGGCACACCCATCGCGGATCTCGCTCTCTTTGAAAAGCTTCCAGCCGACATTACAAACAACATTCTTTGCCTTCTCGATGTTAAGTCCTTCCGCCGATTCCGAAATGTCAACGCAAAGGCGCACCGTATCACGGAAACGCTTCTAGACTGCAAGGAAGTTATGCTCCATGGTACCACCGCTGTGGTCAACCTTATCCGCACCGGGTTAAGTCCCCATGTTACCATCGGGGATATTCACAAGGCTCTCACGTCTCCCAAGTGCGAGCTTTGTGATGACTTCGGATCATTACTTTTTCTTCCTACGTGCACTCGCTGTTGCCACAAGTGTTTGCAAACATCTCCCCGTATGGGGGTCATTGGGACCGAGGAGCTCCTCACATATAGTCCCAAGTATCAGCTTTACGGAAAGAGGGAGAATCGAGAGAACCTGATCAAAACTCTCGACCAATCCGACCTGCGGTCTCTCAGAGTCCGAAAATGGTCAAAGCCCGGTAAAATGTGCGCGAATGTCCGAGGCGTTTTGGTAGACGACATCCTGGCCTCCGACATAGGTAAAGGACTGTCAGATGCAACCAAAGACTTCTTTTGTGAAGAGTGGCTGCATTACCGCGCAGCAGCATCCATTCACTTTCCATACCTCAACACCTCCACGGGCGAAACAGAAGAAGGACGTAGTTGCAAAGGCTGCCACGAAGCCTTCGAACGGAGACTTATTCGAGCAGGCGGTCCCCTTGGTGATGGGAGAATCAACCCGGATGCCGAAGACCGTGACCGACGCTACACATTCAAAGACTTCGAGAAGCACTTCGAGACTTGTGCGCATGCACAGCGAATCTGGAAAAACCGCATACCACCTGGCCGAGAGTCCTGGTTTGCTGCGAATGGGGGTATGTATTGGGGTTTGAGCGAACGAGCAGACTATTGCCAGCGATATGTGGACATGATGCCGATTTGGAACGACGAGCACTTTTAGGTATTGGTCGGCGTTGTCGTCCAAATTGCATTCTACATCATTGTTTTGGTTTGCTATGCTATGATGCATAATCGAGAGACTAGTCTTGGTGGAGTTTGATCAGAGAGGTGGTGCTACTTGGAAGAAGGAGATTTGGCAGAATTTTGCTCAGTTTGGGATTGGTACTTTGAGATTATGGTTGAAATTGGATGCTATCGTGATGAATAGTAGATTGAATGAGTATAGCGGGAGGGAAGAATAGCAAGGCTGATGGAGTTGGTAGCTAGCAAATATGGTAGAGTCATGTAAAGTCCCTTGTTCGGTACTAAACTAGTGATAGCATCCGTGCCTGTGAAGAGAAACTCGATTGGACTGGCTGTCAATAAATGCTAGATAGTGCTATAACGAGACCTGGCACTCTTGGAAGGGGATCAAGAACGTGGGGGCGACAGCTGCGTCTTTTGTGAAAAGCTAGTTAGGCTTAAGCTCAATATCTTAACGTTGTCACAGGTGAATGGCTGAGAGTAACACAGACTTCTCCTTTAACCTTATCATCGACCCTATCACAGATGTAGAAGAATCAAATTCATAAAGTATAATGCAATTTAATAAAGCCTACCTGATAATGCATATGGTATAAAATTTGCTCAACTCACACTGCACGAGCCTGCGTATAACATTTGGGTAAAAATTGTTAGTGTGTGGCTAGCGCTTAGCGCTTAGAGCCATGTATTCGATGCGCACCGCCACATTGATGGCCCACACTACCCCAATCTACTCCGTGAAGGAAGAGCAGGGCCAAAGTTTTCTTGTCTTATTTTACCGAGACCTGTGAATCGCAGAAGCAAGAATTTAAGGTTGCAATAATGACATTATATACACGAAGTCTTCACACCTTTCTTGATTCTTCCTCCCATTCACCTCCATCTCCCGCCTCGTCAACAAAATAGCTTCCATCATCATATCAAACACCGACCCAATGTCGGATCCCTTCAGCATCACTAAAAACACGACAGCCAGCAGGAGCCCAATTCTTCGTACTTGTTTCTACAAAAGAAGCAAATACTACTTTCCCACGCTCGATCCCAAAGCCCACGAATTCTCCCACGAAGTCCACAAGTTATTCTCCCAATGCTTCGGAACTCCAACTTCGGACCTCGGTGTTCTGGCCCGCCTACCTCAAGATCTACTAGAAGATATCGTCCTGAAGCTAGACATCAACTCGTTTCGCCGCTTCAGACAAGTCAGTCGTCGTGCGTGCTGCTTAGCAACTGATCTCCCCATCTACCAGAGCGTTCTGCACTACGCCCCCGACGCTCTCAACGCTTTGAGAAGAACAGATCTTAGCGGCTATGTCTCATATCCAGACGTGTACACCGCACTTATGACATCAACGTGCGCGTTCTGCGGTTTGTTCGGCGATTTCCTGTTCCTTCCGATTGCTAAACGCTGCTGTTTCGAGTGTCTTCGCACATCACCAGAAATAGCTGTCGTTAACGAAGCGCGGATTAGCAAGAGCGAAGAGTGGAAACATTTATACAACGACCACGCTGAGGACCTTGCGGAAGCCTTTAAGACAACGGATATATGTTCTTTCAAGACGCATAACTGGGATGATGTTCAGAAAATGTCAAAAACTCGTGGCGTTCTAGCAAAGGATTTACTAGCGGCATACATCAAAGAAGACATACTCCTGGAAACCTCTGGTCAAGCCCTTTTAAAACCTGGATGGCTTCACTACCGTCTCGCAGCAAGTATCATCGTCCCAAGCCTGAACCCTCGCCCGGGAAGACTTGAGACGGGAGTAAGTTGTAAAGGCTGCCACATAGACTTCATGCAGCAAATCCCTCCTTTGTCTTTTCCGCCAATGAGAGGACTTATGCCTACCGTATGGTTTCGAATTCGCGATCGGATATATTCTGAAAACGATGCTGCTTTGCATTTTTCGGAATGTTTGGAATCGCAGAGACTTTGGCGGCATAGCGAGCTTGGTAGAAGAGAGGTTTTGGATTGCGATTTTGTCCAGGAAGGAGGGTTTTATTATGTTAGGGGCAATACTCGTCGACGGGAGCAGGAGAAATGAGCTGATTCGAGTTGAGTAGCGTTAGGAATTCCAGAATGGGCGAATTGTTTGCTAGACGGGCGGGTTGTCCTTATCTTAAGCAGGCAGGTAAATGACCATCAGTCAATTTAAAGATCTTTGCACACCCTATCAATACCTGCAAGATATATCTATGCATCATCCATTCCAAGCTCTGCCAAACTGTTCAACTGCAAAAGATAGCAATCCATTCGAGGTCAGCACAGCCTCATTACGTAGCTTCGCTACTGGAGCATCTCGCTCTCGCTTAGCATTTGAGGCTGATGCACTAGTCTCAATCCGTCAACTCATTCGAGATAATTCAGCTGCGCGGATATCGGTGTCTCCTATTGGTTCAGTAAATGGGTTAATTTCAGATCTTAGGGCTGAGTACGATGCCGATATACCCGATGACGCAGTGGCATTTAAGCCGTGTTTACTTGGTATTTAAGATCTTACGGTCGCTCAATTGTTAATCGTATTCAGTTCTTCTCATCTCACTCTTACCTCATCCGTCAATCTTCACCCAATCTCTACTTTTGATCTTAGGCTTCTTCTCGTCATGTCTTCCTCCAAAGAAGCAGAGCATCTCGCCAACACCTCCCAACCATCAGATCCCTCACCCGCCTACCAAGCCGAAGCAGGCCCCTCATCTGCAAATGAACCATCATCCGATAAAATCCCCACGGCCGAAAACCCTTTCAACTTCCCCTCCTCATCACCTCTCCCAAGCTACTCCGAAACCTCATCAGCCCAAGAACCCCCCATCGCCATTCCCCAAGAAAACCCCACTCAAACATCCCCCTTCCTCAAGGCTTATGCGCCCGCTCTCCTCGGTCATGGCATCACAAAAGAAGCATGGGGTTCGTTCCTCGATACCATTTCCGCCTTCATGACAGCCAAGGTTGGAGAGCGCGCTATTAACCACGCTGGAGATGTCGCCAAGAGCGTTGGACAACAGCCTGTCAATTATGTCAAGAATGTTCAAAACCATGCTAAGAGCGTTGGTAAGAACATCGCCGCCAACACCAAGCGCGGCAACATTATTGGAGCAGCGGTTGGTGTTGTCGGAGGCGCTATATCAATTCCTCTAGGCGCTGTTTTCGGTGCCGTAGGAACAGTCGTTAGTCTTCCCGGACGAACAATCGCAGCAGCTACGAGAAAGCCGAAAACACCTGCTGAACGCGCGGTCGCGTATGTCGTTGTTGCGAATCACGATTGGTTGAACAAGCGAGGGCTGCACGCGAGCTTGGTCAACACAGAACAACTCTCAGAGGTCGTCGGCGTTTCTGTAAAGGCGTTGTTGGAAGCTTCAGCGGAGGGTGACAAGAGCGCTGGACCGTTGGGACCTTTGAGTGCGCTGAGTGATCATATTGCTCATCTTGAGGTTAATGGGCCTGGGGTTGTTGATATTGGGGCTGAGACTTGGTGGTTGGTTTTGGTGAGGGTTGAAGCAACTGCATAGCGATTTCTACATGATGTTCAAAGTAAATAAAGTACTTTGAAGGGTTTGCACTTTTTATAGACATAATTTACAATCTTTTGTGTAATCATGATGTTTTATCGTGAAATGCCGCTTTAGTCAATAATGTTGAGTCACGATTTATCTACCCCGCATACGTGCAATTATCAGTACACCTGTGACCTCGTGCACCAATACACGTCAGCCGATTCCGCTCACAAGACTCGTATCCCAGCCAAACAGACACGCGACTACCTTTGAAGTCCATATAACCACTGTCATTACAAACTTTTACTCCTCCGCTAAAGAAACTTCCATCAGATTTAGCGTCATCTCACCGCCATGGCTCCAAGCCCCCAGGCCATCTCGAGCTACCTATCCAGCCTCTTCAGCCTCGCCGGCAAAGTCGCCGTCGTGACCGGAGGTTCATCAGGCATAGGTCGCGAAATGGCAATTGCTCTCGGTCGCGCAGGCTGTCGAATTGTTCTTGTCGCGCGACGACCTAAACCTCTTCAAGATACCATCGATCACCTCGCAGATCTTCACGTCACAGCTGAAGCAATCGTCGCTGATCTCTCAGACCAAGCTTCTGTTCGCGATGCGATTCATGCTATTAAAACGAATGCTGGAACACCAGATATTCTTGTCAATGCTGCTGGGGTTAATTATAGACCTCATATGAATGACCTCTCGCAAGGAGCGTGGGATGAAACTATCGCTGTGAATCTCACCGCTCCATTCACACTCGGTCAAGCATTTGGACCGAAGATGGCAGAGAATGGTTGGGGACGTATCATCAACATCATCAGCCAGCAATCTTTCCGAGCATTCGGAAACAGCGGTGCCTACGGAGCTTCTAAAGCAGGTCTTTTGGGTCTGACACGTTCTCAAGCTGAAGCATGGTCAAAGCATGGCGTTTTGTGTAACGCCGTTGCGCCAGGTCTTGTTGATACGCCTTTGGCCCGTGTTACGTTCAATGATCCAGGCAAGGCTGAAGCTCATGCTGCGAGGACGATGATTGGCAGGAATGGGCTTCCGAAGGACTTTGCGGGTGTTGCGGTTTGGTTGGCGAGTGATGCTAGTGCTGCTGTGACGGGGCAGACTATCTTTGTTGATGGCGGGTATTCCTCTACGTGAACATTGAGTTCAGGAATACTACTTGAGGTATGATACCATGGAGCAGGAAAGGGAAGGGAGACTGTACAAGGTGAAATAGATAGACGGAGGATAGAGGCTTTCACTACATACTATACTCAACCCATACATACATCCTCCTTTGCCACGTTACGCCTCACCCACCAACGCATGCCTATGCCCTCTAATCTGCTTCTTATGCAAAGCCCTAATCGTAAACGCAATCCCAATCAACCCAATCGCCATCCCAACCATAGTAGGATATCCCCTCGGATAAACCGGCGCCTCAACCTGCTGCCATATAATCAACGGCAACCACGCCTGAAACACATACGCCATCTGATTCATCGCTCCCGTAACAAGCGCTCTTTCTTCATTATCATCACTACAAATCTCATGCGCCCACGCAAACGTAAGCCCACTTATCCCGCCACCAAAACCACAGAGCATAAAACATACCCACGTAAACGGCGTAGGAACTTTCCAGACTGTTAGTCCAACGTAAGCTATTATTTTAACTAAGCCGGAGAATACGATGGCGGGCCAGCGGGCGCCGCGAAAGAGACTGTCTGATGTCCAGGCGTAGATGAGTGTTGTAATCACGCTGATTACTTCGACGATGGTGGGGTAGAGGTTTACATCGCGAATGGAGTAGCCTTCTGATTTGAGCCAGAGGGGGAATGCGGGTTGAGAGTTTCCGCCGTTACCGTTGTTAAAGAGGATGTAGAGAAGAACCAAGGTGTAGATATGCCAGCTGGTGAAGATCTTCTTGAACTTAGCTTTCGTGTAGGGTGATCTTTGTGCTCGGCCCTCAAGTTCCATGCGTTTCTTTGCAAGGGCTATGTCCTCTGGTGTGAAGTACCAAGCCCTCGTGATCTCAGGTAGATCTGGTAGGAAGAAGAAACCCGCGATGGCGATGGGAAGAGATACGACTGTGTTGGTGATGAATAACCACTGCCATCCGTGATAGCCATGTACACCATCAAGGTTATGCGAACCAGCCATGAGATAGCCTGATACCATAGATCCAACGTTGCCCATGGCGTGGAAGAGACATGAGCGTTTTGCAAGTTCGTCTTTGCGATACCATGATCCAACGATGTATTGCATTCCGGGGTAGAAAGTACTCTCTGCGAGGCCGATGAAGAACCGAAGGACGTAAAGTTGAGTGGCGTTTGTGCATTTTGTGAGGAGAATTGTTAAGACGGACCAGGTTACTTCACAGGCGGGAATCCATATACTCGGTCGGATGCGTGTTAACAACATGTTGCTGACTAGTTAGTCGTTGTTGATCAATGAGATGAGGGATGGAGTTACCTTGGGATTTCACCGATGACATATCCAACGGTCCAGCACGTTTGCATATAATTCAATTCGTTGCCGAAGAGATTCATATCCTCCTTCATGCCTGAGACGAAGGCATTGTTGATGTTGACCTATGCAGTCAGCGCCTCGTTTCATACCCACCGTCAATACTGACTTACCTGATCCAAGTACTTGATGAAGTATCCCAACGACGCCAAAGTCATAAGAGCAGCATCAAGCTTGAACAAGAACTTGCGCTCCTCAGGCGACTTGTCAAACGTATCCCATATGTACGACTTCCAGCTCCTCTTGGGCGTTTCTTGCAGGACAGCTACAACAGGTGCATCTGAGTCCGAGCCGGGGGTAAGTTCTTGCACGCCTTGGACCTTCTCGCTCGAGACCTGTTTGCTATTGTCTGCCATTGTGATTGCGTGGTCGAGAATGGGGTAGGGTTTAAAGACTGTGGCTGATCGGGGAGAAAACTTTCTTTTAAGCTTATTTTCACAGATGACACTACGACTATAATTCCCCGCCGCTCTATCTCCCCCACGCTATCATTACTTACTGCTTCAAGTAATCTTGTCGCGATATAACCGATGTAGTATCATGCGTGCGAGCAGGATGCATAAACAGTTTGCTATAACCCGGCCAATGAAAGAGTGAACAATGCAGTCCTCATTCTGCACATCAATTGCGTCAGCCTGTGTTTCACGATAATATTTCCGAAATTACTCAGATCAGCGTTGATAAGTCCCAAAGTAGGAGTCATGTATCCGTGATTGTAACGTTGGGGTAGGTTGGTGATTCGCTAGTTGCGCTGACGTGACCGAGACCTGGTATGTGGTGATCATGTAATCCGAAATCTCAATTGCGGGGGACAGAACAACATCCGAGATAGGGCGCCAAGTTATTCCTTACATAAACTACTCGTAAAAGTGTTCATGCTCTCATTGGGATCTGATTATGCTTGACGTATATCGTGTGATGGGTAGATTTGCCAGGAGCGTAACTCCGAGGTTCTAGCTCAACCAGCCAGGCCATCAATTAGCCACTGGCATATCCTGGAATATAACTACTCAGAGTAATATACTATAAGTAAATTGCTAAGAAATATTGAACTTTTGGCAACATGGATCATTGAAGGTGACAGAAATGGTCTAGGTTAGGCAGCTCTGTCTATCGTTTCACAGTAACAGATTGCCTCTGTGTCAACGGTATCAGAGACTTTTAGGTGCAACAGGCGTTTATAGTAAGGCAAACTAATGGCTAGAGTTGAGCGGAGTGACTATATATAATGAAACGGACATGCTGATGAACCACGCCTTCATCTAATGCTTCATGCGCTCACCGCGACCCTTTAGAACCTCAACCAACGCAATACCATCCTTCGTAGCTTCATCCAAATCCTCCTCTGGCAGGCCAAGCAACCTGTTCTGTGACTTAGCAGACAGATTACTCGGATCCCCCGGGAAGAACGCCCTGGCATAGAGCAACTTGCTGAATCCACTCATGTCTCCTCGCTTAACCTGCGCCATACCCTCCTCATACCTCTTCTTGCTCGACTCTTTAGTAACAGTCCAGTCTGAGTCAGAAGTACCAGTAACACGCTTGACGCTTTCAAACAAGTCTTGCTGGCTGACGACAAAGCTGTTCAAGTAAATCGCCCGGTTCAAGAACCTAGAAAGTGTGAGGCTCTCGTCGTTCTCATCATCAGGGAGTTCCTTCAAGCTCAAAACCTTCGCGACAGCCCTTCCAACCTGCGCAAGAGTAGAAGTCGAGTTCTTCACATTCCCGTCATCATATAGCGTAAGAGTCTTCTTATCAAAGTCAAACCCGAAACGGTTCTCACCACCGGCAAGACTATAGTCGAACCAGAAACCGCAACAAACAGTGATCCACATCATACCAAGCCTTTCGATCTCATCTCTGTTCGCTTTCGCGATCGGGCCAAGGATGGTATCCTCGCCGAGCTTGACCTGCTCGATATCGCCGGCGTACCCATTGGGCATGATGTAGGGTACACCTGCTTTGGCGGCTGCTTGAACGAGTTTGCTATGCGTATCTTTAGGAGCGTTTGGGGCCATGGTTATGATGAGGAATTGCTGGTTGTGCAGGGCAGCGATAAGAGTTGATTCGTCGTTGTAATCGATTGGGGCGACGAGAATGCCATCAGGGAAGTCATTGGTGCTTCCTTTGCGAGTCAAGGCAGTAACGGTGTGTTTGCCGGTTCGGAAAAGGGCGTTGGCGATATGAGAGCCGATTGTACCGCCGGCCTGAGTCACTTGTTAATGGGGCTTGGTTGGAAGAAGCCTGGGAGTACTTACGCCGACGATTGCAACTCTCTCAACGGCGTTAGTGAAGCCTGCAGGCTGGTCCTTAGCATATCTAGCCATTTTGATCGTTGTTGAATCCGAGTTGATGATAGGAGTGAAGAGTTGTTGTAAATGTAGCTGTAAGAGATGATCGTTGTGCGTGATGGTGTTTCAGTGTTGGAGGGACTTTGACTGACCTTTATAACTTTTGACCCCATCCTTTCGGTGTTGTTCTTCTGCTCCATCATCTTCCCTCTCGGTAATTTCGTATTATCATTACCAACAAACCCAATCTCACTGTCCGTCGCATTCTCGGGATATTTCTGCGGCTGTATCCACATTTGCCCGGTGTAACGGTTGTAGCGCGGGAATAATGCTGCTTATTCATGACATCGAATAAGCCGAGATGAAATCACCGAGAAGGATCAGGTAGCCGCACTGCACAGCCCTACGCATAATCACAAGCCAGATACTGACCAGCCATTTCCTGTCTCTGACTAATCTGCCATTGGTGGCAGGATGACTTGATTTCATGAAGAAACGTGGAGCGAAACTCAGGATTGGATAACTTCAGTCTTTTGAGTCCCTGTCACTGTTCTATTACTCACTCCTATCGCTCCTTTCACTAATTACATCGGTATTAGCAGTTTATGCCTCTTCAGAATAATGTATTCCGCTTAACGCCATGTTTAGAGTCACGCAATTTTGCACTTCATGGAACTCCGCTGATGGCAAGTCGGAGTATAGGTTAGTCAAGTTTTACACTACTCGTGTTGGAATGATCTGACATAAGCGTCCTGGACGTGTTGAAACTCAAAGCAAAGCTCAGAGGGCTCTTGAATGATCGGTACACTTCACTCTGGAGCTTTTGTAATGAATAAATTCTTTATGATAAAAGGTACCAATACTGATCTGCTTGACTGTTTGATCTCATGGACGGTAAAACCTGATATAAATGACTTTGCATTACACAGAGTAGAGCTCAACTTTCCTGAACACAGTGATACTCGTAGGACAAAGTGGAGGGCATCACTTCGTCGCTCGTCGAGCAGCAATCTTATAAAACAGACTGCCATCATAAATGCCTCTGATGTCCTCTTTCATCATACGCCCATCCTTCGGCCAAAGCAATATGTAAGTCGCCAACCCTATAGCACAAGTAAGTTAGTCCTTAGCAACAAAACAATGCGAATAGTTATCTCTTACACTCGAAGAAGGCACCTCCCCATCCGAACGGATCAGCGATCAACCTCTGCCCCTTCATCAACCTACTCACGTCCCATATCGTCAAGTAGTCCCTCCCATTCGCATACTTGGAGAACATATCCTCAAACTTCTGAGGGATAAAGCGTCCTTCTGTGTCATAGGTTCCAGTATCGCTACCGTGCTTATCCTTGTGGATATTGTTGACGTAAATCCGGAAGACAGGATCAGGGAGCAGCGAGGACTGCGTCGGATATGAGAAGTTCGCGTGGATGACCAAGACCGAAATGAGAGATAGGATGATTCCGTAGCCGAGTCGGTAGAAGCCTCTGAACGTGTCGACTGGCCATATTACGCCATCGTGATCCTTCACATCGTTAGTCACGCATCAAGAGGCTCAAGGAAGAGGGCAAGTACCTCGTCAAAGAAATCGCAATGCTGTTGCAGAACCTGAAAGACATTAGCATCTTCTTCTGCAGAGTATCTATAATGCTTACCGTTCGATCGCGATGTCGATGAGCCCAGTCATCATTAGTCGTTCCCTCAGGACGCTCATGGGTAGCAGCAAGATTGGCTCTCGCAACTCCTGGACATTACGAGTTAATGAAGATCTCCAATTCCACCTGTGGAATGCTTACCTGCATGGGCCAGTCTGGGCTTGTCAATCCCCGGCTGATATGGCTTTCGTTCAACAGTGACGGGAGCTGTATCAATTGAACTCGCAATAATAGAATTAGGATCGACCTTCAGTGCATCAGAATAAGACTTTGTGTTTTTGGGATCGTCGAAGTCCATCTTGGCGAGTTAGAAAGAACAATATGTCGTTAATAGTCGTTGGATAGACTGTAAACGAAGGGATATGGGGTTGCTTTATATTCTATGCCGCTATTGGGATCAAAGTTTGTGGCCCAGCCTTCACTGGGCTTGCGAGGATAAGCATGTGAATATGTGACGTCATCGTTCCGAGCCAAGTCATAGAAATCACACAAGGTTTCGTTACACGCGTTGTTGATACCAAATGTGCAAACAAAAGCGTCATAGAATGGTAAGCAGAGCCGCTCATATCATCTTATTAATAAATGCCGCATCCTCATTTATCATTCCACGTTTCAGTTTCATTGCTACGGTATGACTATGATTAGAAGTCATTGTAGACCTGGAATAGCGTCATCATGACTCCAATAGATCCCTGCTAGTGCGTAAACACCTCGACATAACTTTACAAGCATTGTTAGTTCCATCATAGAATCATCAATGAAAACAAAGCAGGTATAATACTCTATAATAGCAGGAATGATAAAAAGTAGCCTGATCTCTGTCTTGGTATTTTTCGCCAAGTGTCTTCACACTTATTCTCCACGTACGCCAAGTATTCTCGAACTCTTTCAATATGGATAAAGCACTGCAAACCGGCCTTTCAGCAGGTATGTCCGCTGTTTCCGGCTTTCACTCCAAGAAGCCGAACTGGGCAGACCCAGAAACAGCTGGCGCCAACGTCCTTCCTACATCATACTGTCCCGAACCTAGTTCTCGGGTCGAGTTTCCAAGCCCTCAAAAACCCGTGAGGGCTTCGCATATCGCTATTGGTGCTTGGTCGTGGGGCGACAAGTCGACATGGCAATGGGACGAGAAGCAACTTCCTGATGTCATCTTGGCTTGGAAGACGCTTTACGAGGCTGGTATCAACTTTATTGACACTGCTGAGGCATACGGCAATGGAGAGAGTGAGAGGATAATCGGAGAACTGGTTAAGAATATTCCTCGTGAGAGCATCGTTATCCAGACGAAATACTTCAGCACTCCGCTCAAGGCTGCCAACTTCATTCATCCTGTCGATGCGCCCGTCAAAAGTCTCAAGGCGAGTCTTCAGCGCATGAACCTCGAATACGTGGATATTTACCTCGTTCATGGCCCGATCCATCCGCAGAGCATCGCCAAAATTGCTGAGGGTATGGCCCAATGCGTCGAGCTAGGCCTTGCCCATTCAATCGGCGTAGCCAACTATGATGTCGAAGACGTCCAGAAGATCAATGACGAGCTCGCAAAGTTCAACATCCCTCTTGCTACGAACCAATGCGAGTACAACATCCTTAGGCGGTACCCCGAACTGACCGGCAACATCGAGAAGTGCAAAGCCAGCGACATGATCTTCCAGTCATACTCATCTCTTGCGCAAGGAAGGTTGACTGGCAAGTACACCAAGGACAACCCACCACCCAAATCACACCGTTTCAGCAGCTACAAGATGGAAGATCTGGAACCTGTACTTGAGACTCTACAGAGAGTTGCTGAGAGACGGCGCAAGAGTATTGCCGCTGTTGCGTTGAATTATAATATTAGCAAGGGAGTCCTACCTGTTGTTGGAATCAGGAACGTTGCGCAGGCGAAGTGTGCTATTGAGGCGCTTGGATGGAGACTTACGGATAGTGAGATGGTTGAGATTGACAAGGTTAGCATTGTTGGAGACAAGACTGTCCTTTGGCAGCAGGGGTAGGCAATTGGATCCACGACCTGATGATGATAGTCTGGAGCAGTAATTTGGGACTACAGTATAACGCTTAATAGAGATTAATGGACAAGCGCCATTAAATTACTTGATTAACTAAAGGATGATCTTGAAGTTCCGCCATTGCCTTGAGTAGGCAGTGCATATAGATCGTTGTCGTTTTCGCGATACTATGCACATGTTGGCAATAAAACAGCAGTAGTAGGTACGCGTCGTAAGGAGGAATGTCTCCAGGAGAAGAGAATAACCAAATTAAACAGTCGGTTGTCAAAAGCGCTATGTTCTGATTGAGGGACACAGAATGCTGAATAGCCATTAGCTCGAAGGCAGCCTCGATAAATGCGAAATTACACAAATAATGAAACTCGAACATCCCCATATCATGGCCTCTTGCAATCATGAATCACTTCAACCAACCACCATGCTGCAGCCAGTTGGCACACTCCTCACCAAGCTCCGTCTTCGCCCTCTCCTCGTATGCCCTACAGTCCTCCTCAGAAAGTACGTCTTTCCACCGCGAGTTCGTTCCCTTGTACACAAAGTCCTTCGCACCATTTTCCCACGCAACCTCAGCCTGAGGCGGTGCAGCAAGATGCGCATGCTCCTTCATCCAATCAAACGTACAATGCTCAACGACATCTTTGAACTTATCGTCCGACATATCAGGGATCTCAAGGAACTTCGCAATTCTCTTAATTCCTCCCTCAAGATCAGCCTTGAGGTCGTTGAAGTGAACAAGAAGCAGATTAGGTTGGTCACGATGCTCCCACCAGCATCGAATATGACTCCAGAACGGCCAGCAAAGAGAACTTGGCATATCATCCTTTATAAGGTGATCAAAAATATCCTTCGGGTTCTCACTAGGTCGTTGAGGAGGTTGGCCTTCATAACCTGTGTTCTCGAAAAAGCTGTAGAAGGTCGGTGTCGCGTGATACATATGGTGATGCATACTCCATACCATATCACGACCGTCGCGTGCGATGAAGATATACTTGACTTGAGGGTTCCAGACAAGAGCGTCAAGAGGTAAATGTGTTTTGAGGAAACGACGATGAGTTTGAGACTCGATGAGTTCGAGCATGATGTTCTTGGGGACGATGCGCAAGTCGACCCATGGTGAGAGAGATCCTGCTGGGATCGTAGGATCGCCTTGGTGGATGAGTTGGGAAACAATTTGTTGAACCCACTAAGCCTCTGGTTAACTAATGTGTCGTGGGGAGAGTGAGTAACTCACAGTCGTGCCGGACTTGGCGTAGGTTGTGATGATGATATCATCAGGTCTGAACTTGACTTCGTTCCAGATAGACGACTCCATGTGATGATTACTCTCCTCACGAGTCTTTTGCGGCATATTGCCATTGGTTCCGTTTGTTGCAGCCATATTGGTCACTATAGTAGTACAAAAGACGATCCTTTGTCAGCAAACATCAGAGGGTCCCTCTTTCACATAGCGGACCCAACCTCATTTATATCCATCACCCCATCCCATTTCAAGTTCTCGTATCCTCAGCGTATGCAAGTAAGACCAAAGGATCCTCAACCCTGCTCCCCGGATCTCGGAACCAAACTATCACCAAAGAACTCTATTTACACCGGAACTCGCTGACAATCATCAACCGACAGCCCGAATTATAACTCAAAAGGGAAAGGATCATCGTAAGCTTCGTCACATGGGATGGTATTTATGTCAAGCTAATGTACAAGAAGGGGTCGTTGCAGCGCTGTAAATAACTACGTGAGGGCTGCGGAGCAGGAATTAGCCCGTTTATGACGTCGTTTGAGAAGCGTAGTGGGAAATCGGACCCCAAATGTTGAGGCTATAGTTAGACTGGCCAATTGTGTTTAGTGAGTGCCTCAATGGTTGCCGCACTGGCCTTGAGATGCTTCCGGCGTGGGTTTTCTTCGGATCAGACTTGTGTTAATGCATTATGGTTCACCGGTTTATATCATACTTGAACATAGCTAGCCATTTATGAGCGTTGGGTGATAGTAGGCGTTGGGAAAGACTTACTATTGGGGGCCGCAAGAATTAATCGAGGATAAGCTGCCTTACCGCTTCCGATTATGTAGACTTTTGAGCCTTTTGCAAGGACGGTCAGCATCGTGGAGTGGAGCCAGGTGAGACCGTTTGATGGCGGTCATATATCGGTCAAGGCGCTAGGTACTAGTGCTCACTAGCCCGGAGAACCCTCGTGCCCTTTTCGGGCCAGAATCATAGCCTGTCTGTTATCACCTCATCTCCATTGCCTAAGTGAGTTTGTATAAATGAATTGCCATTGCCTCTCTTGAGTACCTATCAGTTTGACATCATGTAGTTGCAGGCTTTGGCAACTAGTATTGGACACTGTATGCGTAATTTATGAACAGAAGCTATCCTAAGTTACGAGGATTACTCCCCGCTTAGAAGAGCTAGTGCTGATCTTACATACAGAGCTGCTAAAATCCGCTGGGTAAGGCTGAATGGGGTCTACAGCCGATATCCGGAACACAGAAAGCTAACTGCTGTATCCCCTTTCTTCATCGACCGGTAGTTCCTCGAGCCATAAAAGATTGTCATTCATAACGCAGCAACTACCTCTTCCAAAATTGAAACATGGTACATTAGTCTTGAACCGAATTTTATAGCGTTGACCCGACGAGCCGAGACTATGTCAGCAAAACTCAGAACCAGGAATAGATCAAGCTGTCGATCTCGTCTGACTAACAAGCTAGCAAACAATAAGCTAGGGGATAACTAGTCTCCGTATGTTAATCTCATCTAAGCACTGGCTTCTGGATCATTTGGTACTTACTAAGATCTAGTTTCGTAATCCGCTATTGAGACCTGCCCATGAAGAATGGTCTTTTATACCTCGGCTAACCATTGCTAGTTTCGCGAAACAACTGTTTATTAACAGTAAATATCACATTAACGGAATGGTTTTATAGCAAGGTCACAGAGTAGTTGCTTTCCCGGTAGATGCCAGTACTAGAAAGTCGCTGGAATGACCCTTGCGACCCGATCCCCAGCCCAGAAGGATGGAACCCTGTAGGCTTCCTGTGAACCTTTGCTGGCCTAGGTCGCTTAGGCTGATAAGCTAAAGTTAAATGCTCAATGACCTGGACGGTCTGCCCATTTTCTGCAGTTAATTGTTAAGCGAATTCAACTTAAAGACAGCAGTTATGGTATGCAGCAGTATTGTTTGTATCTGATTACTTTATCTTTCTATTATGTGTATTTAGCTTTTACTTCTTCCTAGTGCTATACTATAGAAAAGCCTTTTAACAGAAAATAGGTAAATAAGCCTAGTATTAAAATAAAACACTAATATTGTACTACACACCTAAATAAAACTCACATACTTTGCCTCTCCATCTGTCCTTACCAGCCCTGTAAATAACTTTTTCCATTCTATAGTTTGCTTTATGTTACTGTACTCAGGGTGTACAGTTTTTAGCTCCAGTAGGAATGCCTTATCTAAGAACAACTGATCTTTGTATAAGGATTTCATAAGAGTGCCCATGTCCTCAGTGAGACCCTCTATGGTCCCTCGATAGCCCAAAAGGCTTTCATCTACCCCTTCAACCATATGATTTTTCAGGGTATCAGCTAGCTGCTCGAGGAGGCGTAAGCTTTGAACGATGAAACTGCTCCCAGTAATCCTTTCGAAAGTTTCTGCCAATTCCTTCGACCTTACAATACAATCTCCAAGAGCTTCTCTTAGGTAAAAAGGACTGACGTGCGTCAGGAGAGCAGAACGGTACTGTTGCAAGTTCCAGGCACTCATTGTCCAATTCCTACTGCAAGTATGCAATTCACTGTCTTTGTTCCAGAACTCAACCAGGCTTGGAAGTTGTCTCTGCAGCTCACTATCATTGTCCCCTATCTGTCAAGTTTCCAGGTCTAGAAAAGGCACCCAGTTTCTCCAAGAAGAATGGGATATCACAGATCCGTTTCCAGAGGAATAATGGCAGCTTTGGTTTTGGATCGATGAAACATATTCCCTATCTGCCGGATCTGATCTTGCCATAGTGAATGCTTGATTTCTCGACTTTGCCATGAACTGAACCATATCCAGTGTAAGGGGTGTGAATTGTGAGAAACGCCGGAGGTCATCGAAATTGAGGGTCTCAGCAGGGCTAGGCTCCTTTGTCTGGCAAACGACAGCTGCAACACACGAGCTGATGAGGCGGTATTGCGGGCTATCCAAAGTCTGAATCGCCGGGAACAATGTAGCGCAGCCCTCGACTCGTATGAGATGAACACTGCTCAGAGAATACACATACCGCAACGTCCATGCAAAGCTCCGAACTGCAACTTTAATATTGTCTTTTAGATGCCAGAAACTTGTGACATACTCGTTATCTTCCAATCCACTGGTTGGCTCTGACTGGATTGTGACGGAGTTGGAAGACGGCGTGCATCGAAACACTGTCTCGATGCTGGTCGCAAGGAAACCAGATCCTGAGTCCACCATTTTACAGAGTTTTCCTTTGCAGTTACACCCTGAGTTTTTGTTATGGGGCCAGCCATCAATATTACGAATCGTAAAACAATCAACTCGCGATTCGTTTATAAGAAGTCGTTTGCAGTCCAATTCAATCTGCTGACTGTGTCTGAAGATATCCCGAGAACCTTGCAGCGGCATGTCTGTATCCCACATGGGGACCCAAGACGGGATGCCATAATCATTATCCATAGTCCAGGGAGTTAAGATATGACAGTGGTTTGTACGTTGAATGAGATCGCAGCATTGATAATTCTCCATCAGGTATGCAGAGACGCCGATATAAACCTCGCGGACCATCAGCTCGTAATCGGGACTCAAGTCCGAAGCTTGGACATCGTCAACAAGACCTAGTAACCCAAATATCTTGTCACGTAGATCTGTCACTCGGCAGACACTGGTAGCAACAAGAAGGTCTCTCAAGTCCATAGGAGTACGCTCCGTGTTCGACTTCGCCTTTCCTGCAAATCGAACCCATGAAGGAACCTTGACACCTTGCTTATACAGCTGAGAGATGGACTCGTTGGCAATTGTGAAGGAGACCTCCCCACAGTGAATATTGATGGATCGAGCGAGAAGAAGCTCTTGGACAATCCATAATCGAGCAAAGTACGACCTTGAGAAGAAGGTGTTAAGAATGGCGATGTTGCTGGTCTCGCTACAGGACAGCATGTCAGAGATACCATTCCTTTGGAGATCTTTTAACAGAGTCATGGCTTCGCTTCCTGTAAGGTCTTCTCCGCACTCCTTCTCTCCCACGTAGGCGTGAACGGTAGTTGCTTTGGAGTATATGGTTTTCATCAACCCAACCTGGTGAGACCTCTCTGAAGGAGATGACTGGTTGATGCAGATTGAATCGACCCATAGGAAAATTAGCTTATTCCTCTGGCGTAGGCTTCGTAATGCTCGATTACAATTACGTGTGATACGTAGGACTTTCTGTTCTTCGTCAAGGAATATGATGTTTGAAGGTGAGGTATCGCCCGTCTCATCCGCCCAGGTATAGGACAGGGCAGAATATAAAGGACATGTCTCTTGCTCCAATTGAATCTCAAACAGACGCCCGCTGAGTATATCGAGTCTGTGACCCTGCGATAGCTCCAGTAGTCGAATATGGGAAGCTTTTGGTAGGCAACAGTAGACGTAAGGGTTTCTCTATCCATACTGCTTAGCATGCTTTTTATAGATGAGGCCAAATATAATCTTATATCCATTTGAGGTTTACTCTAAAGTGAGGTCTGCATGTTTGGGCAGTAGCTGTAGACATGCTTTGAGAACCTCTCATCCATCGTTTTCTGCCGAGAGGCTGTTTGGAGAGTTCCAGAGTATTTAACACCAGGGGGCCATGACAGCGGCTGAATCTTAGCGAAGAGCCAGCCTTGCCACGGAGCGACCCACTGCTTTCTTTGTGATAGTTGGAGCTCTTCAACAAATACGCAGGACAGACATGTCCTCAGGAACCCCTCCAGGGTCGATTGCATGAAGATATCATGCTTTTTGCAACTCTGTTCTTGCTGGTTCATTGTGATAAGCTCAGAATGAGTGATGTTGGGTAAGGTTGCGACGGTTAGATGCTGGGTAAATGAGGGGAATTTAACACAAATGAATGTGGCTGTGTCTGACAAGGCTGATTGGAATTTCCAAAAAGAGTGCCTTCTGGCGTATGTTTTATCTTACATTTAGTCAATACCAAGTCAATCCGATAGAGTGTAGAGGCCGCGTTCATCCTTGCATTATAACCTTTTTATAATATTTCACTTCACGAATATACAGCATAGTTATTTTCAGAACTGTAGTATAAGCCATTGTCACTACTCACCATTGAAGCCCCGGGAAGCCAATCAATAAGGGAGCGTCGCGTCGCATTCCAGCTGACTGGCCATGTGTTCTGTCGTCACTCTACCTGTGTTAGCAGCCTAAAGTTTAACCTTACGGCCAGCAAGTAGCAAGATGAGACTAACGTAGGATATCTTATACAAAACAAACGCATCACACTTGATCCCCTGGATCTCAATAACTACACTACCTACGCAGAGATAAAAGAATATAATATGGAATTTACAGCTATAACGCCCATCTACCTTTCGGTACGCCAAGAGACTTTAACGCGAAGAACACTGCGTCAGGCAATCTCACCATTGCATTGTTGAAGTAGGCAATCTGCCTAGTATGGCGCAGGAGCAGAAGCGGGTTAAGCGAAGAGCCTCTTTCGAAAAGTGTTATGTAGGCAATGTAAAGTGCAAAAGCATACTCTCTACTAAGAGCCGACTTAATATGAACAGCTTTTCATTTATCGAGTTAATTGGTCCGTAGCTGCACGAATACGACAGCAGATTTATTGACAGTTAAAGCTTATGATATCTCAACTAAATATATCAATGTGACAGTAGACATTGTAAAGAGTACCCTGGATGAACCTGTGAAGATTGTATATCTCTAGCCGCTTGGCAGCGTGTATGTCTCATCTGCTTGATGAGCTCATTACTTTGACAATATAATAGAAACAATACACTTCATGAGTCAAGGCTCGCACAGTTTACTATTATTTTATCATTAGAGAACCGTCAACTCAGTGAGTCACATTGAATCCTTCAATACGCAGTTATCGATGATTGGCTCAAGCTGGAAGCTAACTGACATTCTGGGAATAGCGTCACATCTCCACTGCGGAGAATTCTAAGTCCGCCGCGCCCTCTGATAACTTCTCTGACATAAAACAACTCCGTGAGCCCCCTTCTGGCCAGTATTTCTTCGTGTTTCTTCTCTTGAAAACTAATAACTCCGCAGTATATGTATAATTCGATCCGAACTTCTAAAATGGCCATCCCTCAAAGACAAGCCCCCTCAATCGAAGAGCTTCGCCAATTCTACGTTGACAAAAGCATCCACGATGTTCCCAAGCCCGCTGTCATACTAGACAGAGCTAGGGTGACTCGTCATTGCCAGTCCATGCTCAAGGCTGTTGATACTCTTGGACTTGGATTTCGAGCGCATGTCAAGACTCATAAGGTCAGTTACATCATGCTCCATATAAAACGCTTGTGCTGACGAGGTTCAGACGATAGAGGCAACACGTCTCCAAATCGGTCAGGGAAACGGTGATGTCAAGCTAATTGTATCAACTCTAGCTGAGATAGAGCATCTTCTACCTCTCCTCAAGGAATTCAAAGATGCCGGTCGTCGTCTAGATATCCTCTACGGCCTTCCTCTACCCCGCTCGCAAATCCCAAGGTTGGCGAAAGTTGGTTTAGAGTTAGGGCAAGGAAGTATCTCTGTTCTCATAGATCACCCATCGCAGCTCGGCTCTGTGAAGGCGTTCTCGCTGCATGCCAAGTTTCCCGCAAGAGTGTTTCTGAAGGTCGACACGGGATATCATCGCGCAGGTCTACCGCCATCTGCTATGAACAAGAATGGTCTGATCGAGGCACTTGCAGAACTTGAAGCTAACAGGGAGGCTGAGTTGCTTGGACTGTACTCCCATAGTAGTCTGAGTTACAAGGACACGACCGCTGAACAGGCTATGGCGAATCTTGAAGGAGAGATCCAGGGCTGCCTTGATGCAGTCAATGCGCACACTCATCTATTCGCCAAGGATAAAGAGCTAGTCATCAGTGTCGGAGCTTCTCCTCAGGTTACAGCCATTGAGAATATGGTGACATCACAAAGGGACTTGTCGCCAGCAGCTGAGTCTCTACGCAAGTCAATCCAGGTTGTCACAACAAGCAAACCTGGCGGACTCCATACTAAGCTTGAGCTTCATGCTGGCGTATACTCCATCCTCGACATGCAGCAAGTCTCAACTAACTCGAGGAGAGAGCTCGGGTCCTTTGAGGACGAAATTGCTATCTCAATCATCGCCGAAGTATGCAGTGTCTATAATGACAAAGAGAGATCGCAACCTGAGGCACTCGTCGCGGTTGGATGTCTCGGACTCGGTCGTGAACCATGCGCTGCGTATCCAGGCTGGGGTGTCATATGTCATTCATCGTATGGCGCTGGGGCTGGGGATGGAAGACGCTTGATCATTGATAGGATCAGTCAGGAACATTCCATCGCGGCTTGGGAGCATGGTGGGAATGAGGATACTTCTGCGTTACCACCTGTTCCTTTGGAGGTTGGACAGGATGTCCTCATATTTCCCAACCATGCTTGCGTTGCTGGAGCATTGTATGGATGGTACCTGGTTGTTGACTCTTCGGAAGGAGATGCAACAAATATTGTTGACATATGGGTTAGAGCTAGTGGCTGGTAGAGACAAATAGATATCAATTTGATCTAACTACACGAACTCTAAGTCTACCATCCTGGTCTTTGAACATGCTTCTCGTTATGCTGTGTATCCGGCAGCCTCTTACTTCTTCAGGCTACCTTCAAAGAGCTTCTGCAATCTCGCGCCTTCACTATCAGCGACCTGCCCATGCGTTCTAACGCTTCCATACGGATGATAAGGGTATGGACTAAACATGTCAGCAATGCGCAATCCTCATATCATGATATGGAAGGTTACACTTACCCATATTCAGGTACAAAAGTGATAAGATCACTATCCTGGCTCCGCGCCTTAACAATGCGTAGCCAAATCCTCTCAAAGAATTGACGCTCCTCCTTGAACACGGGATCTTCAGGCTCAGGACACTGAGAAGACTGAGTAGTTCCGATGCGAGTATGGATATGAGTGACCTAGATACGACGTGAGCCAATTTGCAAGGGTATTAGGGAGGTAGGTTCATACTCTGGGTATAAGCAGATCTAGTATCTCCTTGTCCTCTTCTCCAAGGTCTAGAATTCTTTCGCAGACAACTACCCAGTGAGAGATGTCCGCCGTGACTCGAAGCCTCGCACCCGGTCAGCATATGCCTTTGAAGCCAATGATGGGGCTAACTTACTCTGGAACCTTTGGTAGAATGTACTTGGCAGCATATGGTGTGAACAAAGATCGATTGCGATGTGTTTCGTGGCTGACGAGGCCTGTTAGACCCAGCTCCCTGTCGATGTCGAGGGTCTTCTTGTAGAAGTAAACTGATTCGTCAAGACTCCAGTAATCACTATAATTGTGAGCTACTGACGGGATTTCAAAGATGGTAAAACTCACCCTCCAGATTGAGCGTTGACTCTAACAGGTTTCAGGATCTTGGCGCGCTCGAGGCTCTGGCGATAGATATCGAGGTGAACATCCGGCGTTAGATCGCTGGGCCGACCGCCAACGTAGCCCGCCCATGCTGTATGTATTCTACCGAAGATAAGCTTTTTTTTTTTTTTTTTTCGCAGACCAGCGACCCGTCACTTACAGCACGGTGGCTTCCAGGCCGACATCATCCAAGATCTTTCTCAGTTGCTGAAGATTGTCGGAATCACGATCTGTTATATCGACTTCAATACCAGCTACCCCATGTCAGTCCCAATACTAGGAAAATATCATGGCGATACATACCGTAGCCTTGCTTCTTAAGATCAGGAAACCATGGTATCCAGTTCTCGAAGTTTTTCCCAGACTCAACACCCCAGACAGTTCGGAATCGCTTGATGACTACCATTCTGGAGAATTTCGCCAGCGGTGATTCAGATTAACTCGGAAAGAAATTAGGGAGAGAAAATGTCACAATTATCTTGCGCCTCTCTGGAGCGACTTTTAAACCGGCCATCTCTCCGTCAACTCCCTTCTCTCCGAAAAGAGTATATTCCCCCCCGGCGGAGAAAATTGCCTGAAATGGATGTCGACATCGCTGAAAGGCAGTCTATGTGGGGAACTCCACCATCAGCAGAGCAGGATTACCCGATCGGAAGCAAGGAGGAAAGCATACAAGAGACTATGGGGTTTAGAGATCCTTTCATCATGTGATTTTGCATGCGAATGTCGAGATCTTGCCACCTACGTACCCTGTTCTCTCACTGGGAAACTATCTTAACAGAAGACTCGTGGCGCCTGTAACGGAGCTTTCTCACTTTTGAGGTCTCATATATCCAATGAACTATAAGAGCTACAAGCCTATTCTTATAGGAAGGCCCTCAATCTTCAGTTCGAGATGTTCAGACCTTGATCCAAGCCTGCCTTTCTCATCGCTCCTTTCAGCCGCGAGATCTCACCCCTCAGCTCCTCATTATCACTCCTGCACTTCTCCAGCTTAACATTCAATTCTTCAGTTTGTTCTTGAGCCCCAACCCCGAGTTCTTCGATGATCTTGACGACTCGCCATAGCCGCATGACGACAATCAGAGAGGCGACCTCCTCGATGATGCCACGGAGTGCGACATCGGTTATGAAGCCTGCGATGACGATAAAGGCATCAAAGCAATGAAACCAAGAGTTGAAATATCTGGGGGTGTTAGTAAACGCAGTGTGAGTGTGAAGGGAACAGAACTGACTTCCAGCCGAATGCCCAGACAGAAGCAATGAGTTCGACGACGAATAGGCATGAGAAGACCAGACTGACAGAGCCGAGTATCTCCAATGCCAAGTCCCAGTCTGAGCCTTTCCTGCCTTGCTCACATTTGAACAGATTGAGAATGAAGTCTGCCGCTGTCAGTTTATTGCTCAATCAACATACCTGATCAACTTACCAGCAATCATGCTAAGAACATCAAGCGACACGAGCATCAGAACAGAATAATGCCCAGCTTTCGATGAAAGGAACTGCGCAGTCTTCTGCTTAGTACTTCTCACGCTCCATGGATCACCTTCGAAAGGATGAGAATGCCAATGCTGGATGTTCAAAGACGGAAGTCTTCTCTTGCCCGGTCGCAGAAGTGGCTGTTCTTCCAGCAAGCTCCCCGCGCGTTCGATACTGGTTGATGACATGTCACTACTGGTTTCACTCGTGTTTTTGGGTATGGAAATGGAGAGACGCGTCTTCCTGATCAAGTTGGAACCTTGAGTTCACGATATGCCGCGTCATCCGTCCAACGACGTCATCGGTCTTATCTTATCTTGGTACATACCCTATAGATGCAATAACACATTCGCCACTCACCCAGCAGTTATGTAGTTATAAGCCCTAGAATAAAAAGACCTCCTTAGTTTTAATGAAAATTTAACAATATTTACTTCTCTACCTGATTATTACGTTTTCCATCATCTTGGAGCTCATACTTCCTGTCATTATATCATAGATCCAGTGAAAACAAAAGCACAACTCAGGTATAAAAAACACCACGTTAAGAGAGCTATCTTTGGATAATGATCTTCATACTTTCAGGACATATACATAAGATAGACTCAAAAAGCGATCTTCCGACCTGTGACGGAGATATCGTCAAGCAACCAACAAGTTGACCTGTACTAGCCAATTGGAAGTCTCCCTTCACAAACATTAAGATTTATCTTCTGAACAACCAACAAGATTTCACACGAAAAGTCATACGAGTATCGAGGCTCGAGTCTCTTCTTGACGTAGGTTGGACTTGCGTATGGCCCGATTTGAGGTAGAATCGGCATACACCGCCATTAAAGATTTGGGTATTGGAGGACCTGTCGGGCCATTCAAAGGGGAAGATAGGGATGCTGAACACATGTCTCAAGTTTGCGTTATTTATTACGTACCTACCGGAAGCCGAGGCTTCTTAACGCATGGAGAGACACTACAAATCGTAGGTAACAACCTCATGATCTCAACATCCCTTCTACAGGATTGAAGTTCCAGCCTTAAGCCTTATGCTGCTTTCTCCTATTGTCTTTGATATCAAAATCTTCTCTTTTGCAGGAATGGCGCTGCTTGTCGCCCGTGACGCAATTCACGCTGATGACCTTGAACGTTACGATGAAGTCATGAAGACTATTGCTGGCAATCAGATCCTTAACCTTTACCCGGAGAATTAAGTTATCAAGCTCGACATCCATGAATACCCGTCTGATCAGGTAAGGCAGCGTCACCTCTTGGTTAGACCTAACTCTGATGAAAATGCCAACAAGATTGTCCGGTTTGAGGTGTTCAAGCCAAGCCGAGATGCCGACGCATAGTTCAAACAGGAGGATGGATTGGCAAAAGAGTTTCTTCAACGATCTTCTGGGGAGGGCACGGCAGAAACTGGGGAGACTTAGAAAGAAGACAAGTGCCTCCACTCAAAGTAGGCGCAGGCTCAAACTGTTACCATGTCAGGAGGCGTTACCGGCGAACAACTGTCAGACATTAAATAGTGCCTGGCACCCCCCAGCGCAGCTGGAAATATATGCTACATCCTCCTAGCCGTGAGCCTCGTAGCACGTTGAGTCACTCACAGTGGCACGTACCCTTTGTCAGCAAGGTGGTATGATAGCTGCTGTCTTAGTGTAGTACATAGTCTGTTCGACCTTATCCATATTTACCCGGCCCTGACAGCCAGATAATCAGTCCATAACCTTATCCATCCAGACCTCATGTCGCAACTACATTGACACCGGGAGGTTAGAGATTGAGCTCGCTAACTATGTACTCAGCAATGGAAGAGGTTGTACCCATACTACAACAGCCCGTGACTTGGAGTTAGAGCATACATAGTCCTCATATAGTGTCAACTCTGTTTCTTTAGCAAGCTGGCGTTGTCAGATAAGCCCATCGTCTATTCGACCATATCTATCCTCAGGCATTAATCTATCAGCAACACGATTCCGTGGAAAGCACGACACTAAGAGCCTTATCCATTGAATATCGCAATAGACCGCCTTTCCGGCACAAAGTGGAGTTTGACACTCGCTAATCTAAGCACTCATATATGAAACACGTTATACCTATACTACGGCATTTATATCCCCCTACCAACTTAACCGGCCATTAGCCTAAACAGCCAAATATCAAGATGAAGAACCTTAATAGGGAATAAATTCCTCAGGGAATAAGCTCGACGTCGATCTTTTACCAGGCATGGAGACGACCCGAGGTTAAAATAAATCTTATGCATCGTGGACTTTAGCCAGAATGCGACATACATGGATCGTGCATATGATCCGGAGAGCCATCTTACATCGGGTCAAGTATGTCGAGCCGGATTGACCCGACGGGATGAAGCATTATGACTTTAAAAATTAACCTTAGTTGACGTTCCTCTACGCCGTGTTTCATTATCTAATACTACTTCGATCTGAAGATCGACTTGATTAGCGAGCTATAACTCAAGGACAATATTAGAGTATTGCTCAAGAAGCATACTAGAGAATGAGTGAATGTTTTAACGCAGGGACGTTCCAAGTTCAATTGACAGAATGTCGAGGATTATAAAGGGCCTCAAAGCCTCTTTTACCCGTCAAGGTGGAAGCAGACCATGCCAAGTGCAATCACTCCATTAAAACCATGTTCTGGGCAGCCCGGCAATAGATTCGGCTCTCAGTACTGACAACCTGGATACACATCTAGCAAGGTATGCTGCTGAAGTGGCCCCATTGCAATCCCAAGTCATCCAGCTTTTCTTACTCGCTCTTAGAAGGAATCTTGGCTCGCACGTTTATCCTTCGGCATAGCAGGCTAATATGCTACGTCTGCCACGTGCACTCCCTCTTCCCCATAATGCACTCCATCCCCGCCTCCCCGCAATAAGCCGCTGGCATCCCCAGTCACGATCCCAAGCCACGGACAACAGGAATTGGGGTATTCTACTTTAGCCGGAATGCAAAGATGCATGCCACCGATCGAAATTTGCGGAGGAGACATCACATTAGGAATTTCGTACCAATCGCATCACAGAGCGACTCTTGGGCATAAGGGTTTGTTTACCTGTTATTGGCCAGGAGAGCTCCTACGGTCTTGGCTCCAGTGTTTACCGTCTTGGCCTTCATGCGAGTGGGGAAGAAGAGGCTGAGGTTTCCAAGATGAATACAAAAGTTGCTTTTGCCAGTGACGGAGAGTCAGGTTCCGAGGTAGGGCACCAAGCTAGAGAGTCTGATGAGCCTGATGATATTTGGCATTAAGGACTAAAATGCTTGGCAGTTGACTTGTGACAGGTGAAATGAAGCCGTCTCTAACTATATATAAAGGACATCTAGCTCGCCAGTATTGCTGATTTTCCAGCTCGTTAGGGTTCTTTGATCTACACTATAGCTACCAGCTCCACTCAAAACGCCTATCATCATGGTCTCCTTCAAGTCTCTTCTCCTCGCCGCTTCGGCACTCACCGGAGCTCTCGCTCGTCCCTTCGACTTTCTCGATGAGCAAGACGACGGCAACTCCACCTCCGTCCTCGAGGCCCGTCAAGTCACCGGCAACTCTGAGGGTTACCATAACGGATACTTCTACTCTTGGTGGTCTGACGGCGGTGGTTATGCCAACTACCGCATGGGTGAGGGCAGTCACTACCAGGTTGATTGGCGCAACACTGGTAACTTTGTTGGTGGAAAGGGTTGGAACCCTGGTACTGGACGGTAGGTTGAAGCTGTAATGATCAAAAAGAGGACTTTGCTGACAGTGTATAAGAACCATCAACTATGGAGGTTCTTTCAGCCCCCAGGGTAACGGCTATCTTTGCGTTTACGGCTGGACTCGCGGCCCTCTCGTTGAGTACTACGTACGTACCCCATCTCAACTCAGATTCACCTACTCACAACAGCTTCCAGGTCATCGAGAGTTACGGCACTTACAACCCTGGTTCTGCTGGTCAGCACAAGGGTACCGTCTACTCCGACGGAGACACCTACGATCTCTACCAAACCACCCGCGTGCAGCAGCCATCCATCGACGGTGTCCAGACCTTCAACCAGTACTGGTCCATCCGCCGCAACAAGCGTACCAGTGGCGCCGTCAACATGCAGAACCACTTCAATGCTTGGGCTCAGGCTGGCATGAGACTTGGAAACCACTACTATCAGATTCTGGCTACCGAGGGATACCAGAGCAGTGGATCTTCTTCCATCTATGTCCAGACTAAGTAAGACTTTCGCCGTACTGCCCGTTAGAGGTTGTTGGCTTGGAAGCTCTGGGGCAAGAATATTTCAAGGGCATTGAGGACATCAGATTAAGAATGGTGGATGTGAAAATTATGAGGATGTCTTGGACTTGGTGTCAATTCATGGTGGATTTACATTTCAGCACGAGGCATATCTCCATACGTGGAGACATGACTTGTCATTCTCTAGTACATAACTTTGATCTGATCAATATTACATATCTTGAAATACCTGCCTGCCTCAGTGGAATCAATAATATTACACAATTATTATTCCTGCCTCTATCTGCCATGTTTAACGTCTCTTGTTCTCGCTCCATGAAGAACTGTCAACTCAACATCACTTGCATCCTTGAACCTCTCCGCCTCATCCCAGGATCCAACCACTGTTTGATCCACCGACGAGTACCTTGCATGGCCATCAGATGACGATGGCCAATCTGCCTTATCATCCTGTTTGGAATGAAAGCATATAGTTCTATTCCCAAAGCCAGAGTGATTGCCTGCAGACTGCCAGCTGTTGTTTTCTCGACTCGGTTCTTCGAACTTGGTCCGTGATCCGAAATATGGGCGGAGTGAAGGGAGACAAGCGACAACCAGACCCATGTTGACGTCTAGAGCACTCCAAAGCACTGCGGTATAGTGAGCTTTGTGAACGTGGTTAGGCGGGGACAGCTGTACCAATTGTACTCAGAGAGATGCTGGAGTCGGCGCCAGCATTCCAGATCATTACAAAGCGGACAAGGCTAACTGCCATGTTGACGATGCCGAGAAGAAAGGTGAAGTATATGCCTAATCTCAGTGTCCTTCTCACGTGTAGCGCCGGAACGATCAACCACGGCAGAATGAAGACTTCTTGAAGTTAGTCAAGACACTTGTGTAAATCACTTCAGCTCACCCAAAATGTCTCCTAGAAAAGATAGGCCCCAGCCGACGTGGAACGTGGCAGCATAAGTCCACATCGGACAGGTCCTCGAAGGTCTAAGATCCCTGGGTACCGATCAGTTCCATCCTTCTTCGTGCTTGCATTTGACGGACTTACCAGCTTCTGTCGATGGGCAAACAAATACAAAACAGCATCACGATAGTGATAACATAGCTTATCCCAACAAACCAAATCGTCACCCAGAGAAACCTTCTTCTCTTGACCATAAACTCAGGAAACACTTGTAGATAAACAGCAAGAAGCGCAGCCTTGCACAGGTAAAGCGTCGAATAAAAGGGAAAGCTCGATGCGAAGAGCAACTACATTACGTCAGCTCCGTCCGTATTCCCGAGTCTACTACTCACCTTTAGTATCAAGACCAGATTCGCAGACCCTCCGTTGTATCCCTTCAAGGTCGTATGAACATTGGGGTTAAATGCATCAAGCAGGGCGAACACGGGACTGAATGCAGCTGTAATGGCGCCAGAGACCCAAGCTGCTATCATGAAGATATCGCTGAGGAGTAACTTTCGCTTTTGGATTCGGAGACGGAGGTTGAGACGGGCGATGACGAGGATTGTCGCTATGATGACGAGCATTTGAGACAGCTGTAACCATTAGCACCAGCAGTCCTTGTAGAATGGATGAACCCACAAGGATATCCTTTGCCCCCGGATTCTTCATTGTTCCAGCATGCCTTGGGCCTTTTTTGTGATCCAGGTGCCCCAATATCTTATTCATAGCATTTGGCCTCTCTTATAAGAAGCATAATCTTAAAAAATGGAATAACAGCAACGTGGCTGTTCTTATACTGTCTCAAAGCAGGCTCCAGTAATAACGTGGCTTGGGTTTGAGTTTGGCCCCGACATTTCTTCGTGTCTTACCTCTCTTGGCAACATGCCAACCATGGCGCTAAGATGGAAACGTCTGTTATTCTATAGTGGAACGGGACAAGCTCTGGACGTTTTAGGGGATTGATGGTGCCTTACGGGTCGAGGCCGTCTTGGCAAGCGTAAAAATATTCTCATGGACATAATTATAATGGTGTGTCCGGCCGTAGATCTTGCCACCAGTAAGCCAACTCAGATTAGATTGATGTCACAAGGAAAAAGCATTGTTGTAATGAGTATTTCTCTTTGATGCCTGGTCTATACACTATTTTATAGCTTCGTATCCCTAGCTTGAAGTATCAAGACCAGGGGGGGTATAGTTATGTTTTGCAGCAATACACGGATCGCAGTAAGTAATCGTCAGACCGACAAACTTCCTTGCAAACGCAAGCGCACCGACAAACTTTATTGGCATGTTGCTTGGGACCGTTGGTATTGTCCGAAGGGTCAATAACTGTCGCTGTTTCTTCAGGCGTAGAATTGCTGGGAGGGGTACTAGGGGTTGAACTGTTCTGCGTCATGGTGATCTGAATGTGATGAGTGGTTGAGGTGTAGTAATTGCTGTAGCAGCTGTTTGGATGTTTCTTGTGACTTTTTTGACTTGTACTGAGCGTGAAGCAAGCTTATATATCCGATTGCAAAGTCCCTGAGTTGCCCAATTGACGCAGTGAAGGGGAGAGTTGGCTGTCTCTCTTACTCCTAACGAGGGCTGTGATGGCAACGAGATAAACCGTGACTGTGAGTCTCATGTAAACTCACTGGTGATTCGAAGTTCCCAGGTTAGCTATAGACTTGGAAAATGCAAGTATTCACAACTTGTAGACCATCATGCGTGCTTTACTGCGAACATCGAGACAGTTCGGAACAATCATTACAGGGGTGTTGCACAAGGATTGTGATTTTTAGAGGCAACATTGACAGAAAGGCAGTATTGTGAGTCTGTGACTGTAGGGAACCAAACCCCTTGTCGCAACATGGTGTAAATAATCTTTTCTTGTGCTGGATCAGCCAATGTCTAACCGTGGCTTACTATCAGTAACCGTATTGCTCCAACCCGTTACTGGGCATTATGCGTACCCCCAAGACACATCTCGCATAACTTCTTCTTGGTTTGCTTGACAGCATTCGGGCAGTTATCACAAATAGTGCATACACATGTTTGGTTGGCGTTTTGGCTGACCTGAAAGTCTGAAATGCCAATATCAAGAGTCTCGAAAAGGAGGATAGGGAAGACAGGAAAAGTCATGACGTCGTCGTTGTATATTTGGATGTAGCTTAGTCCTGTGATCCTGCAGCAAAGGGTTCTCAGCGAGTTGTCCGTATCCTTCTTGGTTGAAGTGTGACTTTTAGATCCTTGACTGCGCGCGTGGAGAGTTTATATAGCCATGTAGAGACATTTCACTCACGGGGAGACTATACAGTCCACTTCGTGGTTTGATCAGGGCTTGTCTTTCACGGTAAGCTGAGCTAGCTACGGCTCTCAGTCTGATTTTTCATTGTTTAATAATACAACCGCAACTACGAATGCTTCACTGACACAGTGATACGTGATTTGTAAGAGATTCTCTTTTTTCTATCGCCTGGTAAGTGCGCTCCAGGGAAGTTGTATAAGTATCATGTATAACCATCCGCAATGAGTATCATCAATACCCAATTATAGGGGTCTTCCAACTTCATTCTCCTTATGATCTTCCACCCGCTGCGATCATGGCGCTTCTGACTCCTCGAGTGGGCAATTGTCAACACACCAATGACACCTGAAGCCCCTAATTAGGACGAAATTCGTGCATTGTGGTGGTATCCTGCAGGCGCAAAGTGACATGGCACCTTCTTTGTTGGTTGCGTGATTGATGGACTGTTGGTGGGGATTTTTCCCGTCGCCTGAAGGGGAGGGGGAGGGGTCAGGAGTAGTATTGTGGTGAGGCATAGTGTTTGGCTTAAAGAATGGAGCGTTTTCTTGGATGTTTCTGTAGTAGTGTCTGTGTTGCGGTTGGCTGAGGTGTGAATTTCCAGCTGAGGTTGGGCCAGCCGCGGGCTTATATTCCACTTCGTGTTGACGAGCATGATTCATTCCCCAGCTGCCGAGTCTTGTCACAGGCAGTTTGACGCTGTTGCTCACCGTGCAAAAGGTGTCAAGTTCACGGCCAATGCCTACAGTGAGACCTTTTCCAGTGAAGGCTTGTTATACGCAGCACTGCTTCACCGATTGCTGTCAGCTTGCCGTACTATTCACATTCAATTGTAGAGACTTAACGGGCAGAGCAGTAATTCATGGATCTACCAGCTGGCAGGCACACCTCAATATCACTGATAGCGTGCGAACTACGCCAAGGCTTTTCTCATGAGATTTAGAATGTCCAGGTTGCTAATGGATCTGTACTCCTGGGTTTGTTGAAGCCTCACCTTTCGGGACAATATTGTATATTCTGCGAGTTTATATACCTTGATATTGGCATTGAGATTTCTGTATCTATATCTTCACGCTTTCGACTCACGTTTAGCTACAGGTGCTACTTGAAATGGATTGATTGTGAATGATCACTCTAGATAACACGTTAGTTTCTCATGCCATAGCGGAACTCGCTATCCTTGTCGTTCTCTCTTATTGGCTCGAGTTACTAGAAGTAAACATCTTGACAAAAACCCCTGTTCATTAATTTCTCTATGAGCGTCTTTAGCTAGTATCTCTCACCCATCAACCCATCTCTCTCCCATATCTTTCAGTCATAAGTTGTACCGTTACATCTCGACAGCCAAAGACACATTTGCCTCAGGATGACACTGCGTAAGGCAGTCAGTGCAGTATTTTGCCTTATGCTTAAGGACAATTTTTTCGCAGTAGCCTCCGCATCTTGTGCATTCGCATCTAATGTTGGCGTTTTGTTTGCATGCTAGGTCGTTGAGTAACGGGTTCAGAG
This sequence comes from Fusarium sp. NRRL 66894, assembly GCA_014824365.1. Taxonomy (NCBI): domain Eukaryota; kingdom Fungi; phylum Ascomycota; class Sordariomycetes; order Hypocreales; family Nectriaceae; genus Fusarium; species Fusarium sp. NRRL 66894. The sequence goes on along the minus strand of JABEEQ010000465.1, from coordinate 47,969 downwards.
TCATATCCTCGTCTGCGAGAGGAGGAAAGGGCATGATACCATGGTTACACATAATGCTCTTGGTTGTTGTAGCCATTGTGAAGTTAAGGGTTCTGGTTCTTGTAATGCAGTGTTTGTTTCTGTATGCTGAAGCGTGACTTTGGACATGATATTGGGCGTGTAGGGAGTATATATCTCCATTGTGACTGGGGAGGCATGATTCATTCGCTCGTGATTGAGTCTTGTCAGTGCCAGATATGTGTCTTTCTCACGCTCATAGGCTGATTATAATCACACCCAATACTTCAGACCTGTGCTTATTCACTTCACCAGGCCATTCTCAACTTGGCGCTATTCACAACCATCAGACACAGACGTGATTTACAGAGCAGCAACTCAAGCTTCAGTGTTGCTGATTGACAATCCCAAATTCTCAGAAATCACTAACAGCACCAGAGAAACGCAGACCTTTTCTGGTCTCAATTCCTCGTTCTGAACAGAGCAGCGTGTTCCTGAATACCTTGGCAAAAACTGCGCCTCGGATGCATCTCGAAGGATTTAGCACGTGTAGTGATATCACCAATCAAAGCGTAAGGCTTAGCGTTCCTAAAAAGGGGCCCCGCAAACGCACCAATCATCACACTTCGTGTCTCCGGTACAGCGGGGTAAACACTGTAACATCAGCGGCCGCGCCCTAACTTAAACTCCCCCAATCCCTAAACCCCATTCAATTCCACCCCAACCCATCAATTCTCTCTCCAAACATTCTCTCTTCAATCGCACGCGACATGAAGACATGCGCCCTTCCCACGCAAACATCGGCTTCTGGCTGATGTGGTTCACCGCCCTAATCTGGTCCTACCGAAACTCCTACGACGACCCTTCATCCTTCTTCTACAAGTCCCGCATCGCCTTTAACCGTCGCTACTCAGCCCTCCGCGAAAAGCAAGTCGACGCTTTCCTCGAACGCGAGATTTATCCCGTCGCGCATAAACAACGCACCGAAGTACAAGTCGACAATGAATTCCTCTGCATCGGCATTCCCAGTATCAATCGTACGACATCGGGCTTTTTGGCGCATACGGTCGGAAGTCTTGTTGATACGTTGACGCCGAATGAGCGTAATCAGATACACATTGTTGTTCTGCTGGCGGATAAAGATCCCACGAGACACTTCGCTTATGGAAAGGATTGGTTATTCGGTCTGGCCGACGATGTTCTAGTCTACTCGAATGATACGAAAACTGAGTCGAAGCTCAATTACAAAGTCCTTCCTCACGATGTTCGCGGTATGGGACGCAGCGATGATCGCGTGGAGAATATACGACTCGACCACTCCGTTCTCTTCGAAACGTGTCGAAAACGCGATCCGACGTACTTTGCGCTCATCGAAGACGATATAATAGCTTCGCCCGATTGGTTCACGAGGTTTAAAAAGGGTGTTATGGAAGTTGAACAGAAGGCGACCGATGCGCATAAAGATTGGATGTACCTGCGGTTATTCTACTCCGAAATCTTCATGGGCTGGAACAATGAAGAGATTTTTGACTACCTCAAGGTGGTAATCTTGGGATACACAGCCTTGATAGCGTGTCTTTTACTCGCCCTGCGATGTAGACAACGCCGCCACGCTGGATCCTTCGCAACCAAAGATTTTGCCCAAACCGTGGCTCTACTCCTCGGTCTCTGGATCCCCGCCTGCCTAGCGCTCGCCTTCGTCACCGGCCGAATCACACTCCATCGATTATTCACACGATCTCCCACGGTGCGCGAAATGCCACGGTACGGATGCTGTGCGCAGGGCCTGGTGTTTCCGAACCATCATCTACAAAATCTGCAGGATTTCCTGCGGGAGCCGCCGTATCAGTTCCCGGGGGATATGATCATGGAGGATTACGCGAGGGATAATGGGCTGAGCAAGTGGGCGCTTGATCCGAGTGTTTTGCAACATGTTGGGCTGGTTGAGTCGAGTGATGGACCGAGAAGGGCGGAGGTTTGGAACTTTAGTTTTGAGAGGTTGAAGGGTTCGTGAGGGCAGGGTAGCAAGCATTGTATTGTCGTGATAGAGATACCCGATTTAATTGTACGTACCAACAGTGCGGTGATGGGGAGGACGGTCGGATTTGGTGGTAGAGATCAATTGACGAACGCGTTGAGGAGCAGGCTTCATCATCAGCGCGTCGCCTTGGTCTGTACATGTCAGCCCGATCGATGCATCGCAATTAAATAAAAGTCATCATACGCACATTATTACAATTCTTTGCGAAAATACACCCGTTCAAACCCATCCTCTTCCCTCCTCCCAGTCTCCACAAACCCCATCTTAACATACAGCCCCAGATTCTCAACCATCTTGACATTCGTATACAACTCCAGCGCATTACATCCCCGCGACTTGGCAAAGTCCTCCGCATAGCGCATCAACACCTTTCCGTAGCCGCGACCTTGCGCGCTTGGGTCAACGACTAGATTGTCGATTTTTACGGCATCGGAGCCTAGTTCGTGGTGAAGAACGAGCGCGCCGACGGGGGATTGGGCGGTGCGCAGGATGAAGATGTCGTGGGTTGTGAGCAGAGACGGGTAGTCTGCTGTCATTGGAGCAGGCGGTTTGCCAATTCTAGGGATGTATTTCTCATATGCTGCGTTGACAACGGTTTGGATTGAGGGTATGTCACTGGTTTGAGCGCGAGTAAGAGTGAGGTCTGGCGAGGTGAAGGGAGGGTCGGCCATTATTTCGGGCATTATTTGAGCTCTGAGCTCGCTTGACGATTGATGAGACTGCCCGGACGATTAAATAGCGAGTGCTATTAAGAATGAGGTTTCTATCCAGATTTATGGCGTTCAAATTTGAGTCAAAGGTCGTGAATTGATTGACACTGAGGCCGGTTCGGCGAGCAGTGACTCAATGAGGAGTAACCCAGCTGATGGACTCGTGACGTGCATAACAATTGACTGCCTAACAATACCACCACTGGCAATGCGTGAAGTTATACACAATACTTCTGTGTCTAGCAAGACATGAGTACTCACTGGTTCATCGGATATTATCATTATTTCAGTAGGTCTCAAACTGAATGACCCGCAGAAGGAATGCGATGGCTGATGTGAGCCACGACACCACTGCGGAGAATTAATCTCGACTCCCAGCATTTTCGTATAGCGTATTGGCTTGTAAAATAAGCCAAACCGTAAGCCGAATTGACCGGTTTTAATCTCTTTACCGATTGGCCATTTTTCGTAATTCTTCTGTCTTTATTCAGGCTGTGATTAAATAACTAGAGATAAAGAAATGGCTGATTGACGCCAGCGGACTTTGGGATCACCATCCTTGAAAGTCCGCAACCAGCATTTCCATAAACGGACACTACATTCTTTATATAAGAGTCACTTGAGCCTCAACTCTCCTCCCACTAAAAGCTCACAGTAAATCCCCAATTCACAATGAAAGTCCTCTTCTTAGGCGCATCAGGCTCCATCGGCGGCGAAGCCCTCCGCCAATGTCTCTCCCATCCAAACATCACATCAGTAGTCGCATTCGTGCGCCGCGCCCTCCCCGCTGAAGTATCAGATCATCCGAAACTTCAAGCAGTTATGATAAAAGACTTTTCGAAATGGTCGGAGGATGTTTTATTGCCGCATGTTGATGCTGCTGCTATGATTTGGTAAGTTGGCCTTGATCTTTCTGTTGCTCATGTGGTATTCAAAGATGGGATCATCGCTGATGAGCATAGTGCCATGGGCTCGTATAGAGGCAACGTCAACGCAGATATGGAGTACCCCCTCGCTTTCCAATTCGCTTTCGCACCACTTCTCGAGAAGCAACCTAAACGTGAACCATTTCGGTTTATTCATCTCAGTGGGAAGTGGGTTGTTCAAGAACAAGATGCGAAGTTATGGGTAAATGACTATCCTCGAAAGCTCAAAGTACACCTTCTCTCTTCATCCTACCTCAAATCTTACTAACAATTTATAGGGCTTGTATGAGCTTCGCTCACTAGAGTTTGCAAAAGAGCACGCGGCTGTTTGGAAAGCTTGGATGTTAAGACCTGGTGGTGTTATCACAAAGAGAATGAGAGTACCTGGGTATCTAGCTCAGTTGCTGTTAGGCGATGATTATGTTATTCGGAATGAGGAGCTGGGTGCTTTCTTTACGTATTTGGCTGTTGAGGGTAGTGAGGAGGAAGAGTTTGTTATTTTGAATAGACGGATTGTTGAGGGAGGGAGGGAGTATTTGAAGAAGATGAGCTCTATGGTTGAGAATTAGTTTGGGGATGGTTGATGAATGTCTAGGTGGGGGTTTATACGTAAAACTCGTATCTCGGGATGAGTTGAACCAAGGATGGGCTCACGATGATTGGCTCAGACAATACCAGTCTTCCATTTACAACCCAACATTTAACAGGAGGAAAACCCTTTGCGTATTATATTTACAGCCATTCTCTTCTCACTTGTTAAGTATTCTACTACTTCACGAACCTTTGTACCTTGAACCCAATCTCTATAAAGACCCTGTAATTGAGGTTACCTGAATATGAGAGATGAAGCAGGTCAGACTATGGGAGACTCGAGAAGACAACAGATTTGAGCCCCAGTACTATCGGCCATCCTCGATAGTTCTGACTGAGATTCTCTTATGATCCAAACGTTCCTCTAGAACTCGACAAATTAGATTTACTGCCTAGAATACGAAGATAAGATTATAGTTACTATAAGGCCCTTCCAGGTCTATAGACAAGGGCTTCGGTCCACGTCTGCATCGTTTTTAACTTGCTTTGTCTTTTGCAAATATCCGACTTTATCATCGCCCTGTCTAATTGTATAGAACCAAGGTGTGAGCCCAGCCCTAAGTTCGATGACATGTATCTCATCCATGACAATACAGTACATAATAATCATCGGTAGAGAATTATTAGACTACCTGCGACTGCATCAGCCATTGCGAGTCGTTCAACATCTCCAATTTGGTCTGATGAAAGTGGAGCCCGCAATCACCAATGACGACGACGCAGCCCTATCTCAACAAAGGACGTTCACCAGGCTGTATGAGTCATTCAAGTCTAGAAAAGATAGTTTATGCTTCAATGTCACGCTACTACGGAAATGCAAGGCCTGTAACTAATTGTTATTACGCTTCCCTTGTCCTGCTTCGTCATCTCATCCCGCTCAAGATTATTAAGCGCCGAGCCGCGCGTTACGAGTCACAACCCATCGGCATCGCACCACGTCCAGCATCTCACCGATCTTTTCAATGAAGATCTCTCTGGAAAGAGTTCAATTGACTCGGCCGAACAATAGATCCGTATGACTTCAACCCAGAGTCGACGTTACATCCAAGATCCTATCCCTGCCAAGCAACCAAACGTCAACCCCATCCAATTTGGGGAACTCGTCACCTTCACATGCAGGTCCAAAAGCCGCATTTCCAAGCCGGGCACTAAATCATGGCGTTTCTTTAGCGCTGACTCGCGTTTTGGTGAAGAAAGGATAAAATGCCGAAAGAAAAAGCCGATTTCGGAATTAAATTCGGATAACCGGCAAAGCGTACATCCGGAGGCGGAGACCCCCTAGATTGATAAGATGGCGTAGATAAAAAGAAGCCGAGATCTCGTCGTTTTTCATCTGTTAATTCTCGCTTTCTTATTTCTCGTGTTATTGTTGAAGACATTGATTAAAGATTTTTCAAGATGACTGCTGGCTTGAAGAATGTTATTGTTATTGGGGGCTCGTATGTTGGGCTTGTAAGTTTATTCTATTAGGAATGGTGATGGTATAACTGACATGAGAATCTAGGCTGCTGTGAAAGAACTGGCTACGCTTCTGCCAGTTACTCACCGGGTACGAATACCGCATCGCACTGTATACTCAAAAAGAACATGCTAACCATATCTTAGGTCCTGTTAATAGAGCCTCACAGCCATTTCCATCATCTCTTCGCATTCGTAAGTCACGCCTCAATCCCTTCTCACTCATACTAACACCCCTCAGCCTCGATTCGCCATCGTGCCAGACCACGAACATAAGGCCTTCATCCCCTACACCGGCTTCTTCTCCTCCCTCCCCAACGCCTCCAACCACTCCATAGTTCGCGCCAGAGCAGTGTCCCTCCAAAAGAACCAACTCACTCTCGACAGACCATGGCAAGGCTCAACAGAAATCCCCTTTGAGTACGCAGTCGTCACTACAGGAACACGACTTCAAGCACCTAGTAACATGCAGCACGACGAGAAGAAGCCTTCTGTCGATTACTTCAAGGCTTATCAGCAGGGAATCAAGAATGCAAAGTCGATTGTTATTGTTGGTGGTGGTGCTGTTGGGGTGCAGATGGCGACGGATTTAGGGGAGGTTTATCCGGAGAAGAAGGTTACTTTGATTCATTCGAGGGATAGGCTTATGCAGCTTTATCATGAGAAGATGGATGCTATTCTTCGCGATAGACTACAGGAGCTTGGTGTTGAGTAAGTTATCTCTGGTGCTGACAGAAAAGCATTACTGACCTTGTACACAGCGTTATCACCGGTACACGAGCCGTCATCCCGTCAAAGGGCTTCCCAACAGACGGATCAACATTCGAACTAGAACTCAAAGACGGACGAAAGATACAAACAGATCTCGTCATTCCAGCAACAGGCCAAACACCAAACAACCAGTTCCTGAAGGATCTTCAGCCTACGTCAGGATACGAAACCATCAACCCCGCCAATGGCTTCATTCGGGTTGCCCCAACACTGCAGTTCGCTGACCCCGAGTACACGAATCTCTATGCCTGCGGTGATATTGCCGATAGTGGCGCTCACAAGGCTGCCAGACCTGGAGCTGGACAGGCCCAGGTTGTTGCGCAGAACATTGCTGCTATGGTGAACGGCGGACGGCCTGAGCAGAAGGTCACGGTTGATCCTCCTGCTATTCACCTATCCCTTGGATTGGTACGTATCACTTCAACACGTAGACGTGGTGGTGGCTAACATTTGCATAGAAAAAGAACATTGTGTTCAGAAACCCTGGGAAGGGTCAGACAGAACCTACCATCATTTGGAGAGACGAGTAAGTTGCCTGAAAACCTTCTTGGCGATTCGATACTGACATGTTACAGTGGAGCGAGGGATATGAACATTGAGGGAGTTTGGGAGAGAAGGGGACAAAGGGTCCAGCGACCCGATGACTATCACCTTTGAGTTAGCTACCTCGTGAAGGCGAACACGTCATAGACAGCGTGATCACGATATCTTAATTTTATACAAGTTAGACTTCAATTCATTATGCAAAAAGGACTTGACTAGGCCACTGCTGCGCTCGTAATTGCTTCGCTCGTGACGGAAAGGTTTACATGCACACATGTTTATCGGTGAACTCACTGACCTTTAGTATCTTGCCATTCTAACTAACGCTACATTCTGGTATAGAGCTTAACCTTGTCTCCATCATGATGAAGTAGCTTGACTCAGAAGTGATAACCTCAATCATTGTTGTTGAACTATACGTCTTTTCAGCTTAAACATCAACCATTTACATGCTGCTAAAAGACTCTGAGAACTGTCTGTCCAATCAACATTGAGTAAGATTCATGAGTGTACACTACTCAGGCAAGAAGCCAAGAGACGGTCGACCCCAAGATCGAAAGTGTTAAAGGATTGCGTGCATCCTATTCACAAACCAAGCTGGCATTTTAACACAGGACCAGCCTTGGTGATAGGTTGTCTCATAAGCCTTACCTTAGTAACTCGGTTGACAGCGCAGCTTTGCTCTCGGGAGCTAAGATCCAAGCACCTGAAGGCCAGCAATACCATAGACAAAGGTACTTCTCTGCGTCGATGACATCCTCTAGTGTTTTTGACGTTTCTTCTCGTCGATGACTGCTCAATACTCTTTATTACGCCACACCAAGGACATGACAACAGGTTCCCACGTCTTCATTCTTGAGTATTGTCCTCCTTTTCATTTGACGCTGATTTCACAAGCCACGTGAGTTCCTCTTCACTCAACATGACTCACGTTATACTAACTTCAGTGCTCAGACTCATGATTGGTCGATACCCTTTGCAGAGATCGAGAACCTTTGGCCAAGTCAGCGTTCAAACTTAATCAACTTAACCTTTCCATGCCACCAAGTATTTATTATGCTTATTACCTGATCCACGTGCAAGTCGGCATGAAACTTTATTCAGTAGTCGTGCAAAATTAGATTGTGACTCGAGTGGCATGCAGGGAAAGGGCAGACCCTCTTACTGGCTGAAAGAGTAATACATAAACTTAAACAACAGTTCCCTTACGATATTACTTGCAGAGATGTCAGCCTAGATAAAAACCTTGCTGTATCTCTAAGCTCGAAGATTTAGCCTTTAAGTTCAATAACGTTCACAGTCAAAAGAATGAAGTTCTGTCCTATCACAAAGGGGATCCTTTCTAAATTTGCATCTTGTGGTTCGTCTTCACTCAGGGCAACACAACCCCCAAGGCTCTCATCCTTCCAAACTCTCTTGTTCTTCGTCTATATGTATCCCTCTCTTGTCCCTTTGTTTTCAATTTCTTTCTTCATCCTTCATCATCACTTTTGCAGCACGTCTTCAGTCTTGAGCCAGCTTGCTAGCCGCGGTCTTACTTTTGGTCACGATATTTTACTTCAATCTTTGCGACACTTTCTTACAGCTACTTCTTTTTTTTAAACACTTACCTGCTTACTGGCGTCTCCTGCTTACTTATTTCAGCACCGTTTTGACTTACTCCGAAGAACTTGCCATACTTTACTTGGTTAAGATTGGTCAACTACCAGATAGTGTTGCTACATGCGCTCTTGAGCTGCAAAGCAAATCAATGCAATTACAATTACTTGGTCAACCCTACCGAGACACCTCATTCTCTTCAACTATACTCTCAAGTCAGGTCGTTCGCCTCCTATTTCTTAATTTCTCTCTGGCACTCTATAATTTGGAACAATGCCTTCCCTTGCCGACTTAGGAGAGATGAACCACATGAGGAGGTCAGAGGATTACATGGATGACAACTCATCAACATGCTCCTATTACTCGCTCTCCGAGGTTGATGACGCATCTTTTAAGAAGATCCCTGCACATGAGGTGCGAAAGCAAAGCGAGCATATTCCTGAGTACAGCCCTTGGGCTACGTACCCTCACAACTTTCGCAATAGCGAGGCACTACCGCTAAAGGTAGCCGGCCCGTGGATGGAGTATCCTCTCTGCCTAAATGGCACATATTCACACTCCAAAGATCCAGGACCAGCGAGGGTCATTGTCAATCCGTCTGTCCCTGGTGGGCATGACGTTATATATCATCCCGGGAAGCGAGAAGGGAGATTTCTTCAGGCGAAGTACCGACCTAAAGGGTACAGGGCAAAGATCTCTGGTTGTACGGCTATGCCGACTATACCTTCACCTCCATCATCCCCCTCATCTTCTCTCTCTCCATCACCTTCTCTCTCCTCATCTCTTCCTCTCTCGTCACCTCCTCTTCTCTCTATATCTCCGCCTGCTAGTCCAGGTGTTTACGGAGCAGCTCAGTATAGCGGGTTGACTCAGATTACACAACAAAAAGCGCTTGCTATTGCAGCGCAGCAACAACAATACTTGTTGCAGCAACAGAGCCTAATGGCCATTTGGACATATCCGCAGACAGTCGGCTTGAATGGAGTGATCCGCGGCCAGTCTTTATTACAGTATCCAAGCATGAATCAGTCTTATATGCCTGGCTATAATATCATGAGCGGCATGGGTTATTTCTAGCGCTCGATTTACTGTCAGCTTGTTATCAGCGACTTTCAATCATCTTGAACGGCAGTCTTGTTATTGGTTCAGCAGTGGTTTTGTCATCTTCTTATCGGCGTTGGCTTATTGCGGATTCTGCCCTTCATGATGCCTTACTCGGATCAGAAGCGGTATGAACAAGTCATGGCTGGTCCATGCAATATAAAGATTAGACCGATGAATACAATTCGCGATTTCTTTCTCAAGCATAGACTCAAGATTTTGAAACACATGCCATCATTGACATGTAATGACCTGTATGATTATCATCTCCATATGAACCAATAGTTGATCATGAATCATATTGAAGCCTTGCAACTCACTCTCATCTCATGCACTTTACCTCATTGAAATATCATAAGCTTTAACTATCAATGAATCATGTCATCCACGTTTACAAGAGACGTGTTCACACTCATACCCGGTCACTATACTCCCAATCATGACTCAGCCGGTTATCATGAGCGGAATTACTTCACTTCCATAACAGCATTGCCGTTGATCTCCCGAACTACCCCGGATTGTCAGACTCCCCCCGCATTCCACCGGAATCCTTCCGACCCCAAGACATCTGACTTCGGCACTACCAGGCTAGCGACGGGTAACACTTTACACAATGACAGCATACCTGCACAATCATTCTCGTGACATAAGAAGGGCGTGGCCTGTGAGGAGGTTCTCTCCTTCTGTTCAATTGTACTGCTCAAATAAACAGTAGTAACTTGATAACGTTGCATCGCTCAATATGTCGGACTCTCAGTATACTCTGTACTCCTACTTCAGATCCTCTTGCTCGGCGCGTATTCGCATTGCTCTCAACGCAAAGGGAATTCCCTACGAGCTAGCCTTTGTCAATCTTCTCAAGAACGAGCATCTCTCCGATTCTCACAAAACTCTCAACCCATCAGCATCCGTCCCCGTTCTCATCTCAAATAACTCCAAAGACAAACCCTTTCGCATTGGCCAATCCGTCGCAGCCCTAGAATATCTCGAAGAAAAGCACCCTTCCCATCCCCTCCTCCCCTCCAACCCCGAAGCACGAGCAACAGTCCGAACCCTCGTCAACATCATCTGCGCAGACATCCAGCCCGTTACAAACCTGCGCATCATGCGTCGTATCAGAGAACTCGGCGGAAATGCAGAAGAGTGGAATTGTCAGCTCATGACTGATGGACTCAAGGCTTATGAGGAGATTGTTAAGGACTCAGCGGGGAAGTGTAGTGTTGGTGATGAGTTGACGTTGGCGGATGCTTGTTTGATGCCTGCTATGTGGAATGCTGAGAGGTTTGGCGTTGATTTGACGCTGTTTCCGACGATCGGGAAGATTGTGGAGGGTTTAAAGGATCATCCTGCTGTTGTGAAGGCGCATTGGCAGAATCAGCCTGATACGCCTGACAATCTCAAGGCTTGATGGATACAGAATTGACATGCAAGGTCTGAATAGTCTTACGGTAGTTTAAAAAGAAAGCTTGGGCTTCTTCAAGAAGCTCAAACATTGAGGGAGTGTCGCGCTGCCATGATCTGACATGCTAAGATATGGATAAAATGTACACAAACATGACAGACAAATTGATGCAAGTAAAGTCTATTCAGCTTTTCATACTACCTATTCGTTCTCTTCAAACTTCACTTGAACAGAGGAAGAGGCTCAAGAATCTGGCCCGAAACCTCACCAAAGCCAACCTTCTTATCGCCACTTCCATAAGCACCGCGAATGATGAGGGTATCACCATTCTGGATGAACTTGCGCTCCTCGCCATCCCTGAGTTGAATAGGCACCTTCCCGCCCTTGGTCTGTTCCAGCATACTGCCTTCAGTGCCAGACTCAGTGCCGGAGATGGTACCTGATCCAAGAAGATCACCAGGTCGAAGGTTACAGCCGGTGATGGTGTGATGAGCAATCATCTGGGGCCATGACCAAAGCAGGTTTCGCGAGGTAGTCTTGCTGAGGTGGTTCTTGTTACCAGCGGCAGCTGCACGTGGTTAGTTATTGTATCTTAAGATAGACTATGCACTTACTGATGATTTCGACTTCGAGGTCAATATCCAAGACATTGTTCTCCTTCTTCTCCTTCAAATAAGGCAGAAGTTCGTTATCATTCTTGATACCAGCTGCCTTCGCTCCCTCAAGAGCATCAGCCAGCACGACCCAAGCACTAATACTCGTACCCAAGTTCTTAGCCGTGAAAGGACCAAGAGGCACATATTCCCAAGCCTGGATATCTCGTGCGCTCCAGTCATTCATGAGAACATAACCAAAGATGTGCTCATCAGCTTCATCAATGGGGACAGGGCTTCCCATCTCATTCTCACGACAGATAAACATTCCCATCTCAAGCTCAATGTCGAGCCTCTCACATGGCGCAAGGTCAGGAACCTTGTTACCAGGACGTAAAATCTGTCCCCAAGGTCGCCGGATTGGTGTACCCGACACGACAACACTACTAGCTCTTCCGTGGTAAGCGACGGGAAGATGAGTATAGTTAGGTTGAAGAGCGTTATCAGGACCACGGAAGAGACAACCGACGTTGAAAGCGTGATTCTTGCCAGCGTAGAAATCAGTGTAGTCTCCAATAGTCAAAGGAAGATGGTTCTTGACATCAGAGCGCTTAAGAAGGGCCGCGTCTTGGAGTTTCTGGTTATCCTTCAACACTGGGTTCTTGGTGTCCTTTGCAAAGACATCCTGAAGATAACTCCTCGTCGCGCGATGGAATGGACGACCGAGAGCAGCGAATGCATTGAGGGATTGTTGAGAAAACACATCAACATGTTTCTGGACCTCAGAACTACCCGAGAATCCATCACCTTTTGCAAAAGCGTCAAGATCTAAAACATGATCGCCGATAGCAACAGCAGGTCGAGGCGTAGCGTTTGACGAAGTAGAGATGATGCCAAAGGGGATGTTGGCGATGGAGAAGTGAGACTCTGAGGGGATAGATAGCCACGACATTTTGACTACAGCTATAGAACACAGTGAATGAGGAGGTGCAGTAGGAAAGGTTGTCACGACGTCAGTTTTATTTTGTATTACAGCTGTTGATGGAGCCGCCGCAAGCCGACTTAGCGGGGCTGAATCCCGAAGGATGCGGGGGCTAACGCGGGGGACGGAACGGAAATCGTTCCGAACCTTCCGCTTTTGGAGGTGTCGGTTACTTCGGCTGAAGACCATCCTCGGTGTAGGGAAAATGATAAGATAGTGATCACTGAGATAAGATAACATCTTGAGATACGATAAGGACTTAAGATGAGATAGATCTTAAGATTTATCTCATCTTGACCTAGTCTTATCTTAAGATGAAATAAGATAAGATAATATAGATTACCCTAAATTATTAAAAGCCTTAGACTTTAAGTCCTTCCTTTATAATATGTATTTATTATAGTTAAAGCCGTTCTCAAAGTAGTAAACTTATGTATTTCATTCAGGCAGTAATTGCTGCTGCAGCTATACAATACACCACCATATAAAGCCATTCATCAATTTTCAAGGTCTCATGCTAATTAAATTCATGACATTGTTGCGCTCGCGACACTGGCATGCTATTACCTGACATTTTACAACGTTCCTGGTACTTTCTTGCCAAGGCGGTATATAGGTAGCTATCAGTTTCAGCCGTGCAGGGAATTGTTCAAGTCACAAGGACGGAATAGAAAGAAACATGCATGGTGGCGCTAATAGTCCCAAGCCATCTCCTGCAACTATACCCTGTATATCACGAGGCTACGCTTGTACTTGCCCATAAAAGAGATCAGTTCCGTGTAGAAAAGGAGATTGACATTGATAAGAAATAACGACTGTTAGATAGCTATATTTATAGTTAGTTTCCGACTGCCCAGTGCATGTCGCATAGTCACAGCGGCTCCTCTTTGCCTTGGGCAACATGACCGCCGTCAATCATCAGCTTCTGCAATATCCGTGTTAGAAGTATCTTACTTGTCAAATTACCATGACCACTCTTGACATATGCGCCTTCTCATGCAAAGGCATAAACATCGGTATAAAAAACTACCAACCCTGGACAAACTGCAAAGCAGCAGCTGCCTTCCTCGTCCCCTGGATCGATCACAAAACCGTCAACATGACAGATCTCGTCACATATCTTCAATCCTTCGGCGGCACAGACGTTCCCGAGTGGAAAGCCATGAACTGGTTCTTCTGCGCAAAGGAGTGCGCTAACAGGGAGATGAACGAGTGGCTGATCTACAAGCCTATGAGGATATGTAAGGATAGTATGTGCGAGATTTGGGAGTGGGATGGTAATGCCGACATTGTTGGCATTGGAGTAAGGTCGTCGCTTAAGATTTGAGATGGGTGCTGATATTGGTAGATGATGTTTGTTTACCTGATGGGTGCTATTCTTGCGAGTCTCTATGTTGTATCATTCTTGAACAGCATGTATGTCGAGAACGATTACACCACCTTTAAAACCCGGGTACCACTGAAAGAACAAGGCTTTTGGAATAGTATTCGCAGTATGTTCTACAACAGCCTCGGTGCGCTTCACACTGGTCTAGGCCTTTTAACAGCTTCAGTCCTCCTCGCGACACTTTTGATCTGCGGTCGAAAGGAAAGCGTATACGATATTAACATGTCACGTCTCGCCTGTGCTGTCTTGACCGCTACTTACTTCCTCACTCTTCCAATTTACCTCGACGTTGAGCAGAGGAGCTTTTCGGGGATCTTCTTTGGTGTCGTGATATGGTTGCTCTTCACAATAGTAATGGGCTTGAGTTCTACTGCTGAGACTGCGGCTAGGTTGCATGGAAGAGTACCTTTTGAAGCAAATTGCTGGGACGCAAAAGCGTCGTTTAAAGCTAGCAGTGCAATATTTGCGTTTTATATTATCCCGGTGTTAATTGCGCCGCTGGTTGGTTCGACATACCTTATTGGGAAGTGTACCAAGAGGTCGGCAGACAAAGTACCCCTCCTGGGCTGGCTTTTCTTTCGTATACCGTGGAGAATCCTGAGTTCTGTCTTCTTCTTTATATTTATGTGGACTGCGCTCGGGAGTCTTTTTACACTGAGGGCGGATATTGCGAATGTTAATGGTGGTGGAGTGAAGGAATCGGAGGGATCTTGGGGGTTTGGACAGATTTTAGCGCTGGCAACTTGGGTTCCGGTTGTAGAGGAAGCAATTGTCATTCTTTTCAGTAAGTCTTACTTGCTCTCTTTGTTGATTTGTTGGAAAGATCGGGGACTCACATTAGTTGTTAGAGAGCGGCTTATATGTAAATCAACGACGGACAAATAAACATTACATTAGTGCTGAGACACCTGCTGGGACAGAAGAGGCAGAGGCGTTAGTCACTGAGCGAACATCAAATCAGGAGATGGAAACTCTTAGGGACATGCCTTAGGCGGTAGGTATAGCGAGCGTAGCTACTAGTCGTGTTGGCAGCATAAATAAATGCACTTAGCAACCGAGAATACTTCATAGGTCCCCAACTTTTTGAGTTTGATGCCCTCCGTGCTTGTCGTGCCTTTTCAATGGATTTGAATAGTACATACCTTCTGTATTAAGCTCTTTAGATTGCTGGTAGCCGACCTTGGGGCGAGGCAGGCCAAGCATTCAGCCCTAAGCAGTCCAGCCGCTAGTAATGATTAGGCATCATCATGGTCTTTAAAACATAAATGTGGACGTTTATATCATGAGCTAGAAGATGCTAATAATCAATTGTATATCTATTGCCAGTTATTTATTTCCTAGGATATTATACTTCATATATTAGGGTGAATACACAGTTCATTCACTCTCTTGATACACTATTTCTAATCTCAACTTCTTATGTAAATCCTAATAGTAAGAGTTAATTTAATTAAAGATGGCATATTAAGGCGGAATAAGTATTCTACTTTATTAATGGCAGTAGGGCATAATAAGACTAAGAGTTTCTGCAATCAGAAATGACCAACTTTATGCCTACTTTATAAATTACATAAAATATGGCAGAGAACTAAGGGTTCTTGTATTTGACCTAGTACAATTGGTCTTCAAGGAAAGCCGTATATTTTTAATGTAACTCCCTACCCCAGCTGCTCAGTAATTTGCCATAAGTTGCACAGTAGAACGGAGTCCTGATCAGCTCAAGTTTCTCTAAGCTGAAATGGCGCAGATTTAGGCTGAGTCGGACCTGAAGTGCCTATCACGTAGCAGTAGAATGGCCAAGCCAGGTGGATTGAGTCCTATTGGCTTGGTGGAATAACGAGGTCAGCAATTGTGGGGGTTGCATGGCACTGCCATGATTCGTGTTCAGTTCACTACATCCAGAACTTGACCCAGTAATCAATTGTTTAATCCCTTACATTTTCTCCTTCATAATCCAATTCTTAGAGCTCTCAAAGCGACAAATTATTCGTCCCTGTGACTCAATGGAGGGTCATCTGGAATATGAAACCTGACGTTTTAATGTCGAGGTTTTGTCTCTGCTCTCTTACAACTTCCAAAGGCTATTTATTTATTTTCAACTGACATTGACTGTCAATTACCTTTTTCTGTTTACAATGGCAGCAAGTACCGGTCCAGCTGAATCTGGCGATGCCAACATCGTTGCTGTTATGCATCCTTCCCCACGACTTTGCCCCCGCTGCACATCCTTGCCGTGGCCATCAAGACCTGATGACAATAAACACCTATTTCAGGAGCTACCATTCCACGAAACGTTCAATTCTCTCCAAGAGTCAGCAGATCAAGGTTGTGCGCTGTGCCGGTTTGCTTGGTTATCCATAGTCAACGACTAAACAATGACCAATGAGGTTGTGAAGACACTAGCAATTGGTCAGGCATTGTGGTATAATGTCTAAATAGTGAGCTAGATGTGTTAGTTGCAGTTGAGACCTGTGGCTGAGAGCTTATAATCACCACATAGAACTTAGTTGTGAAGTCACTGACGAATGGATTGAAGAAAGGGTCAATTGTACTACGCCTTTTCATATGCGGCACCGTCTTCACTCTGTCGCCGTTGATAAAGCATGAGGGCCAAAGACTCTTTTATAGAGCAGTAACTGAGTTCCAACTTTCTGAGTCTAACGAGATGGAGTTGCTGGGAAAGATAAAGACCCGTCACATTAAAGATAGCCATGTGCCGCATGCCTTGAAACTGATTCTATGCTAATATAAAGCCATTTTAGCCTTCAATGAGCAAAATATCCAACAGGAACTCACTGAACTCATTAAGCACGAGATCCAACCTTGGATAGAGAGCTGTCGCGAACGGCATGCAGACCCACGAAAGCTGTGGCACGAAATACAATGCATCGGGTCTACCAACTCGACTAGTTGATGTTGGTGAGATGAATGATCTCTTGGTCAAACTCGTGGAGGTCAAGAGCTGCACAAATTTCCAGGAATTTGCCTACCTCATCCTCAGCTATTGTTGGGGAGATGGAAACGAAAAGTCCAAAACGACAGAGAGCAATCTCGATACTCGGTTGCGTGGCTTTGCTGTATCGGACCTTCCAAAAACTATCCGAGATGCCATCCTTCTGACGAGAATGATGGGATTTCGATACTTATGGGTGGATGCAATGTGCATTATTCAGGGACCAAGCGGTGACTTTCATTCGGAGTCACCTAGAATGGGAGATTACTACTCAAATTCGGCGTGTTGTATCTCTGCATCGGTTGCAAAAGATAGTAAACAAGGCTTTTTGACTGAACGCCCGCTCGCAAGATTTCCCATGGACGATATTGCCATCAGAATTGCCACACACGATGCAAATGGGCGAGTATATTCCAATTTCAAAGCAGTTGAAAACAGCCCATATCCGATACAAAACCTCTTCAAGTCGCCGCTAGCGAAACGCGGATGGTGCTTGCAAGAGAGGGCACTACCAAAGCGGATACTTCATTGGACTTTCCAAGGACTTTATCTTGAATGTCAAAGTTCTCTCTTCCTCGAAAACACAAAAGTCCCGTGCGAATATCGGTCTTTTTCCGAAACTCTTACACCACGAGTAATGATGGCGATGCCCGATAAAGACATCCTTTTCTCAGATGGATGGTATCAGCTTGTTTCTCATTTCTCAAAAACGCAACTGACATACGAGACGGATCGGCTATACGCCATTCATTGGCTCGCGTCTGTACTGATCCAGCGTTTAGAAGCTGAATATTTTAATGGCCTCTTCCGAACGAGTCTTGCCTAGGGGCTTTTATGGTACCACCCGTCCAGTGACCATGGAGCATACAATAGGCCAAAGAATGCGCAGCTACCATCTTGGTGCTCGGCATCTAGCTGTCCCGTTGAGAATATGAAAATCTATCAGACACCGGTATTTGTCAGATATGATCACCCGGAACGGCCTCTACAATTCCCTACACATTCCGAGGCTATAAGCACGGTAGAGAGCACTACCTCGAGGCTATATATCAGAGCCCCTATTATTCAACTTAGAATTGGGCGAAGTAGCGTTGGATATATGAAGACTAACCATTCAGGTCATACAGAGTGTTTCAAATGTTGGTATTACTTGGACAAAAATCGCCAAGTTATGCATAACATGCCTCGAATTCCTAACCACGATGCGGAATGGGGACAGGGTGTTAGCGTATTGTGGCTGCCTGTAGGGCGACCAGTGAATATTTTTAATTCTACTGTAATGGGGTTGTTAGTGCATGCATTGCCTAATGAAGGAAATGGGGTATACTGCCGCTATGGAGTTTTAGAGTATTGCAATCTGCAAGATGGAGAACACCTAAGAGAGGTCAAGGATATAATTTTAACTTAAAAACTATAACATAAGCTTTTAAGTACTATCTATTAATTCTTAGACTTTAAGAACACTCTTTATAATCATTATATAACTCCCCATTACGAAATTTCTTTAAGGTCTTATTGTCTGAACTGCCAGTCTAGAAGTCTTAACCTTCCCTAATTAACCTAAGTTCTGTGTGGATTACAAGCTCTCAGCCACAGGTCTCAACTAGAAATCACACATCTAGCTCACAATTTAGACATTATACCACAATGCCTAACCAATTGCTACAGCATAAATGCTGATCTTGACCTTCCCAATTCGTGTTGGCCTGTACAATAGCATTAACGCCTCATGTCAATCACTATCTCCCTTGGCCGAATCTTCCAGACAACTGCCGAAGCTACGCTTGTGATTATTTAATGCCGAGTGTCGCGTGACAGTTAATCCTGTGTATCACCGGAAACTGCCCTTGCTTTACCCATTTGAGACGCGCTGCGCATGTTGGCTTGGTAGGACGATATGGGCTTATGCAGCAAGTTTCAGTGGCTCGTCTCACAAACTTACAGTGGCCCTTGTCGCTAATTTTAGCTACTCGCGTACAAGCTGGTCACTGCTCACCAGGCAAGCTCTGCCCTTATCCACCGGAGCAACCTCGCCGCGCCCTCGGCCACTCCCCATAATATGTCATCACTGGAAATTAGTCAATTTCAGTTAATGCCGACGACTCTGGAAGAATTGAATAATTAAATCCATCAGCATTGCGTACATGGCGGGAATATCACTTGCTGACCTTCCGAATTGGGAAAAGGTTCTTGTTTTGCGCTTGCATGGTAAAACGAAAATCAGGCTGGCCGCGTCTCAGGCGCGAGTCAGTCAAAACAACTCATCAACAGGGGAGAAGAGATACTTTTTCGCATAGTTTTCGGGAGGTATTGCTGGACATTTCGTATTATCGACGTCGACCTTTTCTGTTAACGTGGTTAATGTTTGGAGACTGGATACTTACTCTGCATGACGGAAACATCTCTATGCCACGATGGCCGTCTGAACAGGGATTCAATCCAGGTTAGCCTGTGATCAAAGCACTCTGCCTGTCGCGATAATTGATCAGATAAGGACAAGTTTCATGAGTCTCTTCCAGCTACATGTCGCTCGTCCCCTCCGATCTTCATTTCAATCCCCATCGCGTTGGTTCAACATCCTCCTTCCAGAAACACCAATGCCGATCCCTCAAAATGCAGCCCTCGCAAACGAAAACATCTACCGGCGTCTTACATCTCTCCACCAACAAATTTGACACTACACCAATTGAATTTGTTAACAAACAGCGACTATTTAAGCCTTATACTACTTTAGGTCCATGATTTGCAACGTCCCGGGTTCCCCTTGAAGATCAAATATGGGGTTCCCCTGCCGCAGATCAATCCTTCGGCAAATTCACATGAAAGGAGGTGCTGATTCAGACTTAAATCCTCGACAATGGCTTGTATCGCCCCGTACGAGGCACATTGTCCTTTTAGGGATTTCTACAATTTATTTCTTTTTTCTTCCGTCATTGTTCTGCGCTTGAGGCCTGACAAAATGGAGCTCGGGCTATCAACCAGCGATGTCAAGCTCATCACCATCATCCAGCAAGTATGCTCCGTGCTATCGCTGGTAGGATGTCTCTTTATTATTACAACCTTTTGTCTCTGCGATGCCTTCCACAAACCCATCAATCGACTTGTATTTTACGCGTCGTTTGGGAATATCATGGCGAGTATTTGCTTCATCATGGCTGATTCGTTTATTGACTCGCCTGATGGGGCTGGATGTCAGATACAAGCCTTCTTACTCCACACGTACGTTACACAGACACTATCGGTTATTTTATGCTTGGCTAATTTGTGCAGCTTTGTTGGGGCTGATGCGTTGTGGACCCTTGCAATGGCGATTAATGTTTACCTGGCGTTCTATTATCGCTTCGATGCGCAGCGACTGCGCAAGATGGAGCTTCCGTACTTACTACTCTGCTACGGTATCCCATTCTTGCCTGCGTTCATCTTTATCTTCATCAAGAATGGCGATGGGGTAAGAGTTTATGGCAGTGCTGTTCAATGGTGCTGGATCACTTCCTCGTGGGATACTCTACGCATCGCAACATTCTACGGGCCAATCTGGTACGTCTTCCCTACCGCGCAGACCATTATAGTGTACTGACATGTCATCAGGGTCATCATCGCAATCACCCTCGCAATCTACACCCGATCCGGCGGCACAATCTACCGTAAACGCCAACAACTCCTCAAAGCCCAAGGCTCAGGCTCAGGTGGTCTATCATACGCCAACCAAAGCACCGTCAACAACATGAAGACCACCGAAGTGACCATCACCTCCGAAGCAGCGACTCAACCAGACGCGATCCAATTACAAAACATGGGTCATCAAGTTACCGTCCATGCTATTGGTGAACACGCTGAGCCCCAGCCACCTCAGCCCATTGCTCGTGTAACCAGCACCATGCCCCAACCTGTCCAACGCCCGCAGGTCCGCCCAGGTAACGATGTGTACCGTGCAGCATGGGCTTACACAAAAGTCGCGATGCTGTTCTTTGCGGTCATTCTAATTACGTGGATTCCTTCCAGCGCTAATAGGATGTACTCGCACATTCATCCGTCACAAGTCAGCAAACCTTTGCAATTCATGAGCGCGACGGTTCTTCCACTGCAAGGATTTTGGAACGCGGTTATCTATGCTGTTACATCTTGGGCCGCGTGCAAAGCGTTACTGGAAGAGAGAGGACTTTGGGGTTCGAGAACGAGATTGAATGAACCGGCTGGTTGGGAGGCTGATGAGGAGCGTGGAAGGCGGAGGAGTAAACTGAAGACGATGTTGAATTCGAGGACGGAAGATTCAGAGAGTCTGAGGGAGTTGGCTAATCCGAATAAGTCTGATGATGGGCGAAGCGCATGGGCATGACAGTCTTCTCACTATACTTCTACTTTAAGCAATGATACCATCTACCTTTTAATAGTATACAGATGTTTAATAGCTTCAATCATGAGAATAACGGCGTCGCTTGTCTCTTTGCTCTTAAGCCGCAAAGCCTTTCCTACTGCTAACTCCACCTGAGCAGACAAAACATATATGGATGGGCCGTAAGCCCAGTCGCCTGGGCTTAACGTTGCTTGCGGCCCATGCACATAGTAGAGGACAGACTAAAGAGCACAGGTAGAACTATTACATCACAACAGTCTCGACAACTAAACCTTTAGTAGGAGTACGCCGATAAAAGAATGGCGACCAAGCTCGCAAGGTAAATGGGAGTTGCGCTCCCTCTTAACCTTCAATCATATCCGTCGCCTTGCACTCTGAGTGGAGTTACTGGTCTTCCTCTCGATACAGCCTCAACGTTCGGCACAATGCCACGATCTAGTAATGAATCACGTATCGCTTTCGCGCATAGTGATCTATGAATCAAGTTTCCTCGTTTTCTTGTCGCTTTCTAGCCAGGTTATCATGCCTCCAAGTTCTGTATGGTGATTATAAGCCTCTACTCGCGTGCGAACTAAGAGGCCGACGTGGCGAGTATCCTCACCGCTGTACTCTATCTTGGTAGCAGTATAATCCTGGTGCTTCTTGTTATCACACTGTGAGTGTATACGGGAGTTTCTTGGCGTGTACTAATATCCCCCAAAATAGTGTATTGGCTGTCCTCTCGGTCCGGCGCGGGGAGTAAGCATATCGCTAAGCTTGGTGATAAATCACTTGTTGCTTCGGAGCGAAAGCTAATGCTAAGTAAATAGGTTGTTTTCGTGTCTTGCCGTGTTCTGGCCCTGATGTTATGCTCCTAGCTGTCCGTGGACAAACGATGAAGGCTCTGAGATCTTCTGGCATAGTGCGAAATCTATGCACTCTCATCAGTATTAACTTTGTCGACAGCGACATCAAGTTTGCGAAAACCCTGGATAAACTGGAAATTTTGCCTTCCTATATTACGCAAACGCTTGGTGAGAGCGCCAGCGAAGTGGTATGGTTGTAATCAGCAGGTTCACTTTTATTCCAGTGGCCTATGCACTTACCCTCACACTATCACTTCTTATCTCACCGCTTAACGGTCCGCAATAGTATACAGAGACAACAAGGCAACCGTTTCGTCAAGAGGAAACAAGTCTAAACTATTCTCATGCAAGCCACCGTTACAAAACCTGCTGATGTTGCAGGGATTCTCATATGCTGATAATTGGTTGGTCTGTTGGTTGTAGGGCCAGCGGGAAACATCCCCGTCTACCAATATTTTGATTGGACGTTGAAAGAATCAGGCTGTCAATTATAGAAAAAAACAAAGACGTGCGCGAGGGGCCTCCTTTTCCTTTTCCTTTTTTTTCTTCATTTATTTTTCCTCTGATGTCCGTGTCTCTTTGGGTGGTCCTTTGCTTGTCCATCTTTTCTGGCGATTGCTGATGCTTTGACCGTATCGCTTTTCTTCAACTCATTTATAGTGCGACGTATTGATAGTTGATACTTCTGAGACGCTAGCTAGTTCGACCTATAACGGCGGACCAAACTAAAAACGGTCCCAACCATGGGGAGTCTTCCCAGCCCACATTCATCGCGCGTCCCTGCCATACAGTCACTCCTCCAACAATGGACGCCTCTTCTGCATCCGACAAAGTCACCAGAAGAGGAATTCCAAGAGAAGTATAAGGAAGCACAAGCACATTACGCTACAGCGGTCGCGCGCCAATTAGAGGGCCAACAAGCCACATTCGACGCTAATCTGGATCATGTCTTATCCTGCGGCAACCGCCTGAAGAAGCTGACGGCAGAGCACGAAGCGCACAGGGAAGATGAAGAGCGCAAGTATCAGCAGTTATTCTTGAATCAGCAGGAGGCTCTTGTTCTTGGGTTGCTCGACACATTAGGTCCTCAGCTCGGTAAAGCGGTGTACAAGAAGTGGCGATTGCGTGCCCAGCAGCTTTCAAATAATCCTGCCCTGCCGAATACTGTCGCTGGCTCAGCAGCTGAAGTGACGACTAACTCGCATTTCACTCCCAACGCAAGCTCGGCCTCGCAATCGCTACACCTGCAGAATCCTATATCGCAGAACGCTAGGAATAAGGTCACTCCTACATTTCCTACTGCTGACCCCCCGAAAGATCAACAAGCCCGTACAATCAACGACCCTCCAGAGCAAGCTCAGCAGTCCTCCAACTCCCAGCTGAAGAGGCCAGTGAGCCCTCCGCAAGCCGACCCATCCCGGGCTATCAAGCGATCCCGGCCAAGCGTCCCTCAACCTCCAAAACCTCTCACCGACCGATCGATCGACTTCGCGGACCTGTACCAGGACGGCAACGCGAAAACAAAATACGTGGTCGCCCTACACAGGGGGGATTGGTACATCCTAGAGTGTAAGAGATGTAAGAAGCACTTTACGAGTAAGAATCCCATCACAGGTGCTCGACAGCATCTGACGGGAGATGTGCATGGGAAACAACATCTCACTAACGACGAGACAATTCGTTTGCTTGGGACGCGGGTGGAAGGGTGCACCGAGGAGCTGGCAGACCTGAACAATGACGTTACTCGAAGACCTTCGTACGAGGATCTAGGTAGACCTTCAAGCACTGTTTCCGCCGAGTCCACGAGCTCCACCCGCGAGCATCCCCGAACGAGAAGCACCCAAGCCATCCCCAATCTCGACCCAAAGCCCGGCGAGATTTACACCGCCTTCTGGCCGGATCTGAAGCGATTTTATGCCATTCTCGTCTTGCCGTGGGGTAGTTTCCGCCAATTCGGTTGGGACATGACACTCAAGAGCTGCTCGGACATTTTAGACAGGGACAGGGATATTCCAAGCTGTTACAACTACGATCGTGCTACAGAGAGTGTCGAGTGGGCTGAGAATTACAAGCCTGGGGACAGGTATCATCACAAGCGGAAATATCCGGTCCTCTATTTCGATGCGTCCGATGTTCCGGGCAAGTGTCGTGTCGGATGGGTTGGTGTCAATGAGTTTCGATATTACGATCCTCATGATGCAGAGATTCCTCATAAGGATAAGGTCAATGAGTTCATACGCAGAGTCCAGGAGCGCAATCGGTTGGGAAATTTTGAGCTGGGTAAGTATCATCGACGCAAGGTATCGTGAGTTACGACTGATGATATGCAGATGCACAAGCTACTGACTCAGGTCCGAGCAACATCTTGGATCAGCAGCACACTGGAGCGGATCAACCACGGTTGGGATCGTCTATGCGTGGAGCCATTTATATCTCGGACTGCGATGACAGCGACGACGAGGAGAACGAGGCTGAAGACAGGCCGGCGAGGGTGCCGCAAGAACCTGCCCCGCCGGAGGAGCCACGAGTAAAGGCCGAGCCGACGAACGAGACCAATGCGATCGGCTCAGGCGAGACAGCTCATCAGTGGAATGGCCTCAGTCATACACCGACGGTTCGAAACCCCAGTTCGGGTCTCCGTGTCAACGCCATGCCTAATTCTGGGGTGCCAAACACGCCTGCGCTCGAGGAACCCGCGAATCCCAGCAATTCTTCCTCTAGTGCACCTCCCGGGCCTGGTAGACAGATACACGATCCTCTTGTAGCATCACGCTGGATCAGGGCCCAGTCACTGAACCGCCAAACCGTTCCTATCGACGATACCGCACAGCCGAACCCCAGCAGTCCTCGTGCCCCAGAAGCCGTGATGACTCCTGGAGAGCAAGATCAACCTCCGGCTGCACGTCGAGGCGGAAATGGACGCATGCTCATCGATACCAGTAAAAAATCAGCTCCAATCCCATACATAGATGATTTCGATGGATTTGAGAATCCTGGTCTCTATTCCTACCTGGCTCCTAATTATACTCCAACCACGACTATGGATTCACCGTTGGTCACGGAAAATGGTGGTTTGAGTCGGGCGCCAGCTCGAAGATCGGCACAGACCGCGACCGTGGCGCGTGATCGTCAGATAGACATCCGAAACGCAGCTGCTAGGCGGGGTAATTGGCAGCAGCCATTCGTCAGCGACAATACTGATTAAACGGAAAACTCGCAATTGAGGGAAGACTGGATCTAGGAAAAAGTACACATTACTCTATTAATATCTTCTTGTATACTAGTCAAACAAACACTACAGCTTAGGCACAACAACGCCCTCTCTAAGTCTCATAATAGACTGCTGCGTATTACTCGCAATTAAATTCCCATGTCTATCCCACAACTTCCCCTCTGAATACGTTCTATTCCCCCCTCCTCTACTCGTCTTTCTCTCTCTAACATGCCACTCCCCCATCTTAACCTCCGGCACGAAAATCCTCAACGCAAAGTCCAGCGTCGAACAAGCAGCTGTATCGTCAAACCACATATGGTTATGACTCAACGGCAAGAATGAAAGGCCACCGTCCATGAGGAAGGCTAGGGCGCTCATGTTGGCGACGGGTGTTTCTAGATCGCCGAGGGCGCGCTGCCATTCGGCGGATACTTTTTCCGTGATGGGTCGATCGTCTTGGGTTGTTATGGTGTTTCTTGCTGCGCCTGAGAGGTTTTGGGAGGATACGCCGTCGACGCAATATCGCGTCTCAAAGAAATCTGCATTCGCTGCAAAAGATCTCGCAAATTCCTTGCCCTGTTTCTCAGTAATACTGCCCTTCTCCAACAACCCCTTCACCAACTCCTCCAAATTCGGACAATCTTCCGCCCGCGGCCACTTTGAGCACGTCGCTTCAGAGTATTCCCAACCCGACGGTTCAACAACATGAAAATCCGCGAGAACCTCCATACAAACACGGAACTTCCCGTCAGGTTGCTGTTGCTTGACTTGAACTCTTCGTGTAGCGAAAGACCGTGTATCTCGAATGTTGGTTACACTGCAGTGGAGTTTTTTATCGGTCGATGCTGGGCCGTGGAAGTGGCCGAGGACAGAGTACAGTGACATTGAGGGTGGTGCTGTGTGACATGCTGCGTTGACGGCGATGCTAGCTGTACACCCGCCGTAGGCTATGGGCATGGCGTTGCCCATTCGAATGGGGTTGAGACGGGAGACATACTCGCCGGGTGAGACTTGGTCTACTGCCACTTGTTCTGCTAGTGTTGGTGCCATATTATTAATTGGGTATGAGAGATGTAAGGAGAGTGTTGAATGGAGTTGATCTGTTAATGTTGGGAGATGCTCATGTCTTCAAATAACATTGATTAAGCTCGGGAATAAGTGGGTCTACCTCGGTTCGGCTACTTCAAGAGTGGATCTCAGATCTTGTGCCTTATCTCGATAAGATGATGTATCGTGATGCAACAGCGTGGCTGCGTAGCATTGCAGAATTAGCTGCGTTACCGTAACGCGTTCTTTGATTGCCTGCTTGACGATTCGGGCAAAGTGTTACATTCTACTTGTCTCAAGAGGCACTGGGGGCAGTTGTTCTGGTTCAATTGTAAGAAAGCGGATTAATAGATATTCCGGCCCAATCTGCAGGTCACTTTGCGCCTTTACTTTGCCGAGGTTTACAAAATCTAAAACTTGGCGTATTGTATTTATATAGCAAAACAGAGGGGAAAATCCAAGATAATATGCAGAGACTATGCAAATGATTGCTGAGGACCTTTTTCTACTTTCAATGGAATGATTAGTTTTTTGTTTGCCCAATGGAGTCATAAGCTGATTGGGCAGGTGGGTAAGTCAGCAAGGGACATCACTCTGCCGCTGACTGTGCAATCTGGTCCAATGACGGGCTTGACATGTCTTGTCCAGATACCTTCAACAGACTCTGTGAAACTACCGTCATTCGCAATTTTTGTCTATACTTTCACTCTCCGCGTAATTTCTATTTCTGCCTCTTTTGCCATCAATCAGTCATATCGCGATGTGTAGGGTAACGCGTCTGCCGCATTGACCAATAACAAGCTCCAAAACCGACCCAAGGACGGCAGATCTATCTCTCCGATCAGCCAGCGTCAAGGCGGATAATTAGCCCGATTATCCCGACTCTTCTTCTCTGCATTGATTACACAGTAAGACTAACAAAAAACGTATGATGGACCCGTTATACCAGAGTGAATCACCCAATAACATGTAACGTGGCTGACATCTTATCAGTCCAGACTCTTGGCATCTCAAGAAAGTGGGAATAACTGACAAACATAACAATTCAACAATTCGATAGCTTAATCAAACCTGCATGGTCGCACTCGTTCTTCGCTGTCGCGTCACGTCAACCGCGGACAGCGAGAGCGAGAGCGACAGAGAATAAGACAACCGTTACATCGTGATGCAGCGCGTGACAGGATGAAAAGCCAAAGAAGCAATTCCATCAAAGAATAACTTCTCGATTACGTCAGATTCACCCATCCATCACATCGCATTCACCCCATCAGAGCCGCAAAACCGCAAAACTCGCGTTCCGAGAAGTTATTCCGAATCAGGGGTTCTCTTCACAAGCGAGATGTCAGTCCTGCTCGGCCCTCCGCGGGTTCCTTGTACAGTGGATAAGAAATCCACTTCTTCACCAATGACAATCACCGCGTCCGCCGGGCCGGGTCGATTTGGTAGAAATGGCCAAGGCTCACCATTTCATGGGGTGATTGTCCGCGGGGACCCGGGGCAGAGAGGGTAATATTCGTAAAAAGATTTGATCTTGTCCGCAACTCCGTTAGTCCGTTATGTTCTGGAAAAGCTCTACTGTGATTGAATCGGTTCAATTCATCTGCGGCTCTCATATACATAAGCATAACTGAAGCTCCGCACTCCATGCTATGATTCTAGCTTAAATAGACCTCCTGTCTCAATTGAGTCAATCTTGACTCAAACAATTTATCAAAATGACAGCAGAAACATCAAGGACAATGTCCTCTCACAGCGAACACGAAGACCAACATTCAGAATCAACAGCCAATACACCAACAGAAGAATCTCAAGCAAACATCACCGAACAAATCAGCAATCTAGCCCGTCAGCTCTCCCGCGTCTCTACAACAGCCGGCAACGAACTCCACGCCTTCTCACCCCAGCCCGGCACAAAGCTCGACCCCAACTCACCAACCTTTGATCCAAGAGCTTGGGTAAAAGCCTTTGTGAGGTTAGTCGAGTCCGATGCTGGAGCAGCGCCGCCGCGCAGTCTGGGCGTTGCGTTTAAGAACTTGAATGTTTACGGGTGGGGTACTGGCGCGGAACATCAGAAGACTATTGTTGATTATCCTATTGATGTTGTCAAGTATCTTGCTGGGTTAGTTGGCGGCGGGAAGAAGAGACGGGTCGATATCTTGAGGAATTTTGAGGGCGTTGTTGATGAGGGAGAGTTACTTCTTGTTCTTGGACCGCCTGGATCAGGATGTTCGACGCTTTTGAAGACTATTGCGGGTGAGACGGCTGGTCTTGAAGTTGGACCTGATTCCTACATGAACTTTCGAGGTATGCCACTCCCATTTTCTTGTTGACTTTCTTAACAAGGTTAGGTATCGACGAGAAGAGCATTCGCCGCTCTTTTCGAGGCGACGTTCTCTACAACGCCGAAATCGACTGCCATCTCGCCCATCTCACCGTCGGCGAGACCCTCTCATTCGCTTCATCCGCACACTCACCACGCCACGTCCCCGGCGGCGTAACTCGTTCTCAAGCCGACATCATGATGCGCGATGTCATGATGGCCATCTTTGGGATCAGTCACACCGTGGACACTCGTGTCGGCAGTGACTTTGTGCGCGGTGTAAGCGGTGGCGAGAGGAAGCGTGTTAGTATTGCTGAGGCTGCACTTACAGGAGCCAAGTTGCAGTGCTGGGATAATACCACGCGAGGGTTGGACAGTGGGAATGCGATTAATTTTTGTAGGAATTTGAGGTTGCAGGCTGATTTGGTTGGTGTGGCTGCTGCGGTGGCTATTTATCAGGCCCCGCAGTCTGCGTACGATGTAAGTTCCCCGTCGATATACACGACCACGACTAACGAGGGCAGTTGTTTGATCGTGTGACGGTCTTGTATGAGGGTCATCAGATCTTCTTTGGCCGCATCAACGAAGCGAAGCAGTACTTTGAGAACCTGGGCTTCGAGTGTAAGTCCTCCACCACTTTCTGCATCTCAAGCTGACATCCCAGGCCCCGATCGCCAAACAACACCCGACTTCCTCACCTCAATGACGAGCCCCCAAGAACGCCGCGTAAAACCAGGCTTCGAGTCCACCGCACCCAGAACCCCCCAGGAATTCGCCGAGCGCTGGCAATCCAGCCCCCAACGCAAAACCCTGCTGCACGAAATCTCCGCCTACGAGCAGAACCATCCTCCCTCGCAACGTCTCGCAGAGTATAAATCCTCCCGTCGCGCAGAACAGTTCAAGAACCAGCGATCCAAGTCCCCATATACGATCTCGTACCTTGCGCAGGTCAAACTTACCCTTTGGAGAGGTTGGAGGAGATTACTGGCTGATCCGGGATTTACTATTGCGTCGTTGATTTTTAACCTTATCATGGCGCTTGTGTTGGGGACGATGTTTTTTGATTTGAAGGATGATAGTTCGAGTTTTTACTATCGTGGTGGATTGATCTTTTTTGCGTTGTTGTTTAATGCTTTTGCTAGTCAGCTTGAGGTATGTTACCGCTCCATTATGATAACTTCTACTGACGTGTTAGGTCCTCACTGTCTATGCCGAACGCCCTGTTGTCGAGAAGCATAACCGCTATGCCTTCTACCATCAATCCGCGCAAGCCATCGCAAGTTACATCATCGATCTCCCCTACAAAACCGTCAACATGATCATCTTCAACCTGCTTATCTACTTCATGGCGCATCTCCGCCGCGACGCCGGTCACTTCTTCTTCTTCTGTCTCACCTCCTACCTCACAACACTTGTCATGTCATGCATCTACCGCACCCTCGCATGCGTCACCCGCACGGCCCATCAAGCAATGATCCCTGTGTCGCTTCTGGGTCTTGGACTCATGATTTACACGGGCTTTACCATGCCGACAGACTACATGCTTGGATGGTCGAGATGGATGAACTATATCAATCCTTTAGCTTATGCCTTTGAGGCACTGATGGCGAGTGAGTTTCATAATCGACAGTTTCCCTGTGCGGGTATGGTTCCCCGGGGCCCAGGCTATGATGACCTTCCCGCCAATTCTCGTATTTGCTCTGTTGTGGGGGCTCAGCCTGGATCGTCTATGGTCGATGGCGATAGGTATATCAACATGTCCTTCGACTACTACAACTCTAACAAATGGCGGTATGCAACACTTTTCCTTTACATGACCTATACTGACATGTGACAGCAACATTGGCATACTTCTTGGCTTCCTCTTCGGTTCCCTCATCTTGTACATCATCGCAGCTGAACATGCGAAGCCTCCCAGGAACAAGGGAGAGGTTCTGGTCTTCCGCAAGGGTCGCATGCCTCACAACTTGGAGAAGGAGAAGGGCGATATCGAGACTCAAGCGACTGATCGACCTGTAGTCGCTGAGAAGGCCAACAACAACCCTTCAAGCGGACTTACTGCTGGCGCTTCTGTGTTTCACTGGGAAGATCTCTGCTACGATATCCAGATCAAGGGTAAGGACCGTCGATTATTGGATCACGTTGATGGATGGGTCAAGCCTGGTAAATCAACAGCTTTAATGGTATGCCCCTCCACCCACTGCTTCTGTACAACTCAACTGACTCTATCAGGGCGTATCCGGCGCTGGCAAAACAACCCTTCTCGACGTGCTAGCAACCCGTGTAACAATGGGCATCGTATCCGGAAACACCCGTATCGACGGCCTCTCAACCGACTCATCCTTCCAACACCGCGTCGGCTACGTCCAACAGCAAGACCTCCACCTTACAACAATGACCGTCCGCGAAGCCCTTGAGTTCAGCGCCCTCCTCCGCCAATCCGCGGAAATCTCCCGCTTCGAGAAGCTCGCATACGTAGAGCAAGTCATCGATATGCTAGATATGCAGGAGTTTTCAGATGCTGTTATCGGAACGCCTGGTGAGGGGTTAAACGTTGAGCAGAGGAAGAGATTGACGATAGGCGTAGAATTAGCTGCGAGACCGCAGTTGCTGGTGTTTTTGGATGAGCCGACTAGTGGTTTGGATTCGCAGACTAGTTGGGCGATTTGCGATCTTATTGAGAAGCTTACGGCTAGTGGACAGGCGGTTTTGTGTACGATTCATCAACCTTCTGCGATGTTGTTTCAGAGGTTTGATCGCTTGTTGTTGCTTGCACCTGGAGGAAAGACGGTTTACTTTGGAGGTGCGTTCCTCATCACCCCCATTGACATCTTACTAACAACTACAGACCTCGGCGAGCAATCTCAGACTCTTCTCAACTACTTCGAACGAAACGGCGCTCCTCCCTGTCCTCAAGACGCGAACCCCGCTGAGTACATGCTCGAAATCATCAAGCCTTCCAACAACGAAGAAGCTGAGAAGATCGACTGGCATCAGATCTGGAGGGATTCACCTGAGTTCCAAGAGGTCAAGAGGGAGCTTCAACGACTCAACTCTCTTCCAGCTACACGAGGATCAGAGGCGAATGCTTTGGAGAACGGTGATGCGTCGCAACACAAGGAGTTTGTGGCTTCTTTCTCGACGCAGTTCCGTGAGGTTTTGATCAGGACTTGGAAGCATTTCTGGAGGTCGCCTACGTATATCTGGTCCAAGATCACTCTGATTGTCTTATCGGTATGTTGTCTTGTGTGATGACGTTGGCGTTGACTAACAGGTGTAGTCTCTTTACATTGGATTCACATTCGAAGCCAAGAATACCATTCAAGGCTTGCAGAACCAGCTTTACGCCATCTTCATGTACATGGTTCTCTTCCAGAGTTTGAACGATCAGATTATGCCTATGTTCCTACCCCAGCGCGACCTATACGAAGTCCGCGAACGTCCATCCAAGATCTACCGTTGGAACAGTAAGTCCTCCTCATTCCCACCTCAAAGTCCTCACTAACAATTCCCAGCATACATCCTGTCCAATATCATCGTCGAAGCAGCTTGGAACACCTTGATGGCCGTCCTCATCTATTTCTGCTGGTACTACCCCGTCGGCTTCGTCCGCAACACTACATCTGATGATCAAGCTATCCGAGGCTTCCTTGTCTTCTTGTATCTCTGGATGTTCATGCTCTTCACCAGCACCTTTTCTCATGCAGCTATTGTCTGCATCGCTACTGCTGAGGAGGCCGGTGTCATCGCGAGTTTGTTGTGGATGCTTTCCATTGCGTTCTGCGGGTAAGTCATCCCTCCTTCAATCTATCGTGCACATACTGACTGTTACAGTGTTGGTGTCGCCTACAAGGACATTCCCAAGTTCTGGACCTTCATGTATCGCGTCTCACCAGCG
Source organism: Fusarium sp. NRRL 66894 (assembly GCA_014824365.1). Classification (NCBI taxonomy): domain Eukaryota; kingdom Fungi; phylum Ascomycota; class Sordariomycetes; order Hypocreales; family Nectriaceae; genus Fusarium; species Fusarium sp. NRRL 66894. The sequence continues at coordinate 15,237 of JABEEQ010000465.1, read as the reverse complement.
ACATACATCGTCAGCGGCATCATGTCGGCTTGTGTCTGGGGCTCCAATGTCAAGTGCGCTGACAACGAGGTTCTCCAGATGGCTGTCCCTGGTAACATGACCTGCGGTGACTACATGGGTCCTTTCATCAAGGCAGCTGGTGGTTATCTGCTCGATCGATCATCCACTGACGTTTGCAAGTATTGTTCGCTTGCTACAACAGAGGAGTTCTTGCATAGGTTCAACATTGACTATGATGATCGATGGTGGCACTTCGGTCTGCTTTGGGTGTACATTATTGCTAACTGTGCTGGTGCGTTGGGCTTTTACTGGTTGTTCCGGGTGCCAAGGGGAAGCGGTGTTAAGAGGGCTTAGAATGGATGCTTGATGCGATTTAGTTTCTAGCAGCTTGTTTACATGGATCAAGGTAGCATATTGTACAGATAGTATATTTAATTAGAGGTTGATGCTTAGACTTAATGCAAGCAATAAATATATACAAATTGAATAGTAACTATCCAGTGATGCCATCTCTCCTACTTGAGGTCGGTGGCACTGATGTAGTCGCACTCAACAGTACTGAAAGGATCACCGCACCCAACCTCTTGATCCCTGTCAATATAGACAGCAGGAAGATTAAAGTAGCAAGTAGGGATCGTGCCTCCAACCAAACTACCCAAGTCAACATTGCCATTAGGACTAAGAGCACAGTCCAAAATAGCGCGGTAGTAGACTTCTCTGTTCCCAAGACCATAGCTGGCCATCTTGTCATAAACCTCACCAGAAACCTCAGCCCAGTCTCCAACACGGTTGGGCTTAGGATCATGACGCATGATGTAGAAGCAGTACTCTTCACCCTCTCTTAGAGCCATCCACTGACGACCAGCAGCATATCCGCAGTCCTCTCGGCTTGTGCGTCGCTTATCAGCAACGAGGTGAAACTGCGCAGCCTTCATGACGTTTTTGGCGACCTTGGGCTGGATGTTGCTGTAGACAGAGTTAAGCGCGAGCTGTACAGCCTCGGAGTTATCGTTAAGCAGAAACCAACCGCCGTTGAAGAAGTTTGCGACTGGGAGTTTGTAAGGATCGGGGTTGGGGGTACTGAGTGCCTTGTACTGGTCTTCGGTACCGCCGCCCATGACAACGCGCATGGTTTCGTCGAGTCGGTCAACGGCTGCCTCGAAGAGATCGACTAAGCCAGATGAGATGCTACCTTGGTCGATCTCCTCTTGCTTGAGGTTACCGAAGCTGGAGAAGATTCCGCCAAGAAGGTAAAGGCTGACGCCGAAACCAGGCTGTTGAGATTAGCTCTAGACGTGTTAAATGCGGGGGATTACGTACATTTGCAGAGAGTCCACTGAGAGCACCGCCGATCGCACTAGCAGAAGCCAACCACTTGACCATATCACCAGTGTCATCCTCATTACCACCAAAGTCGCTCACCATCTGACCGATTCTGAGACCGCTGATGATGGTCTTCTCAGTGAACTTTGCCTTGAGCACTTTCAGCTTGGAGTGCATGCCCTTGGCGGCTTGGAATATCCAGTACGAGTTCTTGCTAAGGATGTCGTCGTCTTTGCCGTACGTATCGTACTGTTGAGTGCATTCTATATTGTTCATGGGACTGCAATCAATGTCAAGGACACTGCACCCCGCGGCGACAGACTTTCCATCTGTACCGCCAAAGATTCGATTCTCGAGGTTGATGAGCCAGTTGTTTTGGTGTTCTGCTGGTCAGTTACTGCATTTTGTGATGGATGTTGAACGCAACCCATTGCCCACGGAGGAAGAAATCGAGTTCATCGCCGGCTTTAGATTCCATCCGAGTCTGTCGGCTTCCTCTGGGGTACTGAGAACCCAGCCTTTGCAGAGCGTATCTTTGTTCTCCCAGACATTGGGGACCTTGTTGTCCTGTCTTTTGGTGAGAGGTGAAGCGTGAACGGTGGCAGCGAGGGCCACGATGGCGGTAGTGGACTTCATTGTAAGAGAGCGATGAGAAGATGAGTGAAGGAGGTAATTACTTGGGCCCAGAGACGAGGTTTATATCATGGTATGGCCTGGTGAGGAGAATACTCGAGCATGGATAGCGCATCTATTGTAACGTCAATTGTCATTAGTGAACCCTACGATGAGCACGAGCATTGCCTGCTGTTGCACTGAGGCTCTTGGCATGGAGTTAATCATATCGATAAGCGGCTAGACAAGAATCTTGGTACGGAGGACAAGGAATAAGCTATTCCGACTCTCCGGCGGTCGCGGGAGGAGCCGTACTAAACCCTGATTGGGATGATAGTGGAGTAGAAGCTCACGATGATGCTTCGCCGCGAAGGAACGCGGGAGACAATGGTAATTGAATAAGGAGCTGGGCAGTCCATCGCAATATTCGCATAACTTAATCTCACCAAAGTGGCACAACAATCGATGCGCAGCCCATTCTCGTCAACCCGCCCTATCAGCACCATCTAACCGTAAACACTACAGGATAAAATCGGCAGATGAAACGCCAGTGCAGATCCTTCATCTAGGAAACAATCGACTAACCACGTTGGGCCTACAACAACTCACAATATCTGCACCTCGAGCCTTGGCATAAGCCGCAAGGACCGCCCAGCAGGGCAAGTACCAAGATTCTAGCAAGTCGGCCGATTTCAAGCATAATTCAGTTCTCGGCAGTTACTTAAAGCCTCGCAGGAAGACGTTTTTCGTGGCTTGCGTGGCGGAGCTTGTTTACGGGGTTGCAATGGGGACTTGGCGTAATTTATTCGATTGGTCAATTAGAAGGGACTTTTTTCAGCTCTCGCATTCTGCCCTATGATAAAGTTGCTACTAATTCGACTTGAATCCTTTTCAGTCCGCCCCTCTTCATGATCAACTCCGTTGTGGACCTAGCCCTTTCGCCCCCAAGCATCTATCCCTATGCAACTACTTCGCCGCCGGAGGCTCGGGGAGTCTGTATCCAAATGACAGCAAAGCCTCTGGGTCCTGCTTGCGAAGGTACTCCTCGAAGCTATCCGTCTTGACAGGCTTCTTCAACTGCTCCGGTGTAATAGCCCCTTCAACTCCCTCCATATATCCATGCTCATCAAGGTAGGCTGGTCCGTCGAGGACTTCATAAGGCAGGCCTGTCTTCTTATGCATTTCCTCCTCGGTCATTGACTGGAAGACAGCCTTCTGTCCGGTGACTCTGCTCCAAGTACCCATAATCTCAAGAATGTTCAGATCACTGTCGTAGGCGAGTAGCTTTGTTCCGGCGGGTTCATCCTCGACGAGGGCTCGGACGAATGATCCAGCTGAACCCTCGATGTCGATGATAGGAAGCCTCAGGTTCTTGGAAGCAGGGACTGCGAGGATATACTCGCCAGTCTCATTATCCTTCTTGGGGTACAAGAAGGGGTTTGTAGCGTAGGCAGCCATGTAGACATACGACGTCTTCTTGGCGAGTTCAGGCATCTCGTTCTTAATGTACTTGACAGCCGCAGCCTTGGTCTCCCAGTGATGACAGTGAGAATACTTTCCCTTCGAAACATCCTTCATAGGACCAAGAGCGGAGTAGATATACTTCTCAAGGGTAGATGTCTTGGAGGCAGCATAAGCAGCATTCTTCACATGTCGCTCCTCAGTGTCATAACCGATTTGTTGAGCCGTAGCTTGGTCTTTGCCTTGACTGAGAGTGGTCATGTAAGGAGCCCAGAAGTCAGTGTTGACAAAGATGGCGTGGGCACCATTGAAGGCTTTGAGGAGAGACTCGGGGTCGTTCATGTCTGCTTCGACGACCTCGGCTCCAAGGTTTTGAAGAGCTTGGGCTTTGGGCGAGTTAGAGTTGCGAGTAAGGGCTTTGACGTGCCAGTTTGGAAGGGATAAAAATGTTCTGGCGACTGAGCCTCCTTGGGTGCCTGTGGCGCCGACGACTGCGATGGTCTTGGTAGACATGATGAGAGTGTAAAATGAAGAAGGTGACGTTGAGTTTATTGGTGATTGAGTGATAGAGACCGATTTGAGTATATCCAACTGGGATACTTATAGTAATCTACATTGAGGCGTTGATTGCGGCGTTAACAATGTGTCTCTTCTTTTCTCCTTCCTTATTGATTATCCCACTAATCATGACTATAACCTCAATCGCTGAATGGAGCTAGAGACCGTAAGCCGCCCAAGATCGACGATTTGGCTGACTGACTTTGCGATCTGTGATTGGTTGAAAAACCGTAAGCCATTCGCCCCCACGGACTTCGGACTTAGCATCATCTCACTTCCGCCAGAACAAACAAGTATTCGAGTCTGACACGCTCTGATGAGAGAATCCCAGGGACTTATGTCTAGCCAATTCGCCCTTGAGCTATGCGCGATTCATTGAAAGATAGTGTGCCCAATGAGGCTGGATCAGTGTCTCGGAAGCGGACGAGGAGCAAGGATGATGACGCTCCACCAGCCAAGCGTCGCGTTCTGACGAGTGCAAGAAGAGAGCAAAATCGGCTCGCACAGAAAGCGTTTCGTATGTCACCCGCTGTCTTTCAACAATACATAAACTGACAGGATCATTCATTGTAGGGGAACGTCAAAAGCGAGAGCGGCTGCGATTGAAGCAAGAAAAGGCTCAAGCCAAGCATGGGCAAAGCCTGAGACCACTGTTGAAGCGCGACGAGGCCTGCACAAACGAGAGTTTGAATAACCAAGACTCAGTCCAAAGTCCGCAACGACGAAATGAGGGACTACGGCAAAATTCACAGGTACTACCAAAGATCACTTGCGAGTCGGAACTGGCAAGCCAAGCTGCTCAGGACTCAGACAGGAGCTCTGAGTACAATTTCCCAGACCTTTACTTGAACATGCTTCAGTTCTCGCCAACAGCAATCTTCACCTCATGCCTTACCAACGCAGTCTCACTCGGTATCGACCCATCTGTCATCGCAAACTGCGGCGTGGAACACATCTCACCATTTTACCAACCCAACCTTTCATCTACACTTGATCACGCAGCCCTCATCCAAGCAGGGTCAACCATCATCTCATCATTCAGCAACACCAGTATCCCCATTCATCTCCGCCCAACAATGGCACAAATCCTCATCCCGCATCACACAAGCCTCGACCTCATTCCCCTTCCTTTTTTACGCGAACGAGCAATAATGCTATCAGCCGCAATGCCCCATGTATTTAATAACTGGGAACTGAAACTAGATATCTATGAGCGCGGCGGCTTGACCATATGGCGACTGAAGCACGAGAAGGGATCTAGTACGAGGGACACTTATCCGCCTTGGGATATGAAGAGTTGGGAGGCTGCGCCGTGGTTTTTAAAGAAGTGGTGCATGCTTATGGGGAGGGAGTATGATAAGCTATATAATCAGAGTATTGGATGGCAGGTTGTCAGGGACATGATATGTTCGAGAGATGCACAGCGATTGACAACTACTTGATCGTAGACAAAGGCGGAGAGGACTATGTCTCTAAGTATTATTTTATAAGACAGTGGTTGTTTATTGCAGATGTGCAATTAATAATAAAGAAATACATGGTATAAATAGAACACACCGCAGAAAACGATATCTTAAGTTAATTTCTGTAACTTCAAACAGAGATAAAGGCAATAACAATCTACATATATACTTTACTGCTGTAGCTAGATCCCTCAATATGGATTTGCTATTCAACTAAAGCCAACTCTCTTTCAGTCCATCCCCAGAGCTTCTCTGCCAATTCATCATCTCTACCATCCTCCGTCGCTAATCCATGCTTCCCAACCGGCTCATAGTACTCTCCACTAACAACACCCGGCGCAACCGACGCCCAAAGCTGATTCCTAACGCCCTTTGCAACGGGTGTGATCAACATGCATCTAACCACTGCATACAAGTACCAGGCAATACCCGTTGCCTTCCCCAACAACTCTGTGTTCACCAGACCAGGATCGATTGCAGATACTGTGAAATCTGGATACTTCTTGGCCAACTGGCGCGCCCAGAGGATGTTGGCAAGCTTGCTCTGGTAGTAGCATTGATAAAGACCAATCGACTCGCCGTTAGTCTTGAGGGTGTCAAAGTCGATGCCGCCTTTCTTCCGATAGACGTGTCCATGGGATGCAAGACATACGATTCGAACGTCGGCACCAGGTATACGTGTTGTTTTGTCGAGCAGCGGGACAAGTAGTTTGGTGAGGAGCGCGTGACCCATATGATTTGTGCCGAACTGAATCTCATAACCGTCTAGGGTACGATCGGGAGGGACAAACATGGTGCCTGCGTTAAGCATCAAGATGTCGAGTCTTTGGCATTCCGAGAGCACGATCTGCGCTGCTTCCTTCACAGAGGCGAACGAGCAAAGATCAAGATGGAGCAACCTGATTGACGCTGATGGGACATGGTGCTTGATATCTTGGGCTGCAAGCTGTGCTTTTTTCAGGTTTCGACCGCAGAGATAAATGCGCTGGGGATTGTGGTGTGCGAATTGGAGGACGGATTCTTTGCCTAGACCGGCAGTGGCACCTGTGACGAGGATGACTTTTCCTTCCAGAGATGGCATGTCTTTAGGGTCAAAGTCTTGTTCCTTGGTCCAGAACATTGTATTGGGAAATATTAGACGAGCAGTAGAGTGAGAGGAAGAATGAAAGCGATGGCGACTTGGACTGAAGGTAGGTGATGCTGAGGTTCAGGCATTAGATACAGTAGAGGATGCTGCACCTATTTATACAAGATCTGGCCATATTACAGATAAATGGTTATGCGCATTCCCAGCTTTCATCAGTAGTCAGAATCACAAAGAGATCTAAAAAGTATAGTCTACTCCCGTATTGGAAAAAGGTACGGTCTTGGCGTGCCAGTCTATCTATTAATGCTTGTCAGGGACAAACTGTAACAGTCAGTCAAACGCTAGAGGCGACTACGTCCAATCATGATCAGGAACGATCCTCTAAGCCTTTTTTAGAAAATGGTACGGATGAACTACGGGGAAACCTATACCCAGAAGTGCTTACTTTCAACATGGGCCAAGAGCGAATAACTTCAGTTATAGAGCATGTGATTAGTAAACCTGCCATAAAGGAGATTCTCTTTGTCCAATATGGCCATCTTTGTGGTTACTACATCATCTGGAAAGCCTGACAAGGGTACCATGAGAAAGATACGCAGTCATGCGATGCGTGGCAGGAATACACGCGCAGACAGACTAGCTCGGGCTCGAGCGCGAATGAATCCCGATACAAGCCTATTCCATACAATGGATACTGACAGTAGTGCATCAGTACAAAGGACCACTTCCACGGCAGAAACATGTAAGAGCCAGAAGCACGGCAAAGATAATCTGTCAACAATGAGTATTCCGCGAAAGCTAGCGCCAGAGCTTTTATTACAGCGATCAGAAATCGAAATGAAACCGTATATGCTGGAGTTGATATATCAAGGTATTATTACACACTTTATGTCAACCAACCACAAACTCAGAAATTGACGACACTCCTCAGCTTTCACGACGCCAAAACCTTGTCGATATGCTATAGACATGAAGGTCGCTCATGAATCCGAGTCTCACATCTTTAGCCTCAGCGACATGCACACGCACGAGGTATCTCTACACTCTATACTATTCACAGCATCAGCATTTAAAGAGGTCTGCCAAGGACTTAAATTCAGCATACTCACGAGATATCATCTTGGGGAGACACTCCGCTGTATACAGCAGAGTCTCCAGGACAAAAGCACAGCAACTGCCATGGCGACAGTGGGAGCTATCGTTAACTTGGCATCAGCAGCATCCAGCTTTGGAGACATCGAAACTGCGACGAAGCACATGGATGGGCTATGTCGCATTTTCGAACTCCGCGGTGGAATTTCGCCTTTTGAAACTGCAGCCCTAGTGGAGATGAAGTGTCAGAGGTACTTGCTTCCCTGATTACCACTTCATACGACTGACCTGTACAGGATAGAGATTTGTCTATCAATGACAGAAGGGCGAAAGCCCCGCCTCCTCCCCGATATCCAATCTTGGGATTCACATATGCCAAAATCTTCAATCCATGTTGCTTCAGAGTTCACGCCTCTGGATCCTCGAAGCTTGACTGCAGATCAGCGATTGCTTTCCATCTGGGCCGATCTGCAACACTACAGCAAAATGGCTAATCAAAGCGCGCCTATTCCACCAGAACTGTTCCTCTCCATAAGCACGACTCTTCCGAACAGGTTACTCCGGCTTTCTTACAAGACCCAATCGACGTCCGAGCTTGTCAGGCTTTGTATGCTTGTGTATATAAAGAGCATCCTGTTTAGTCTTCCCGGGCTGGGGAAGAGAATGTTTTATCTGTCGATCAATCTGGAAATGGCACTTCAAGAGTTTGTCCCCTTGGATCGGGAGAACTCGATTTTCTTGCTCTGGGCATTGTTCGTTGGTGGAGGTTGCATTTTTGAGGACTTTACCCGAGCGTGGCATCGCCAGGCTATTCTCGAGACTTGTCGTGATTTAGGTGTAAGGAGCTGGATACAATGTAGGGGGATGTTAAACAGGGTGCTGTGGATACGCGACGTACACGATCCGGTAGCACAGGACGGATTTACAAAGGTGTTTGGCGCTGCATAAACTACACTGACGGAATCAATTGCGACACCCACAGTAGCATTTCTATCTCGATTGACATGAGTGCGGCACAACAGCTTAAAATTAAGGGAATTTCTTTCATATTACAATATTTAGAATAAGATGTAAGAGCTTTTAGCCTGAAGCTTCATAGTGCCTTATCTGCTTACGTGAGACCAATCTCAGCATCACTGATATTTAGTGCTGACGCGCAAAGCTACGGGATTTACTGTCCCTTATCCCCGCCATTCTCCTTCAAGTAATTTTTATCTCCTGCTAAGAATCCTTTTAGACGAGCATACAATCCTCTACGTCCCATCTATTGATCAAGCATCTCATCATGTCCTTCCTCTATCTCAACCGCGCAACGCACGTCATCTCTCTCATCCCCGCGCTCTTCGGCATCAATCTCCTCACGCGCCCCGAAGCTACTCTCCAGACCTTCCAGTACCCCATTCCTACAGATCCTCAAGCGCAGAAACTTGTTCGTGGGCTTGCACGTATCTATGGATGTCGAAACGTCGTCATTAGCTTTCTGTTCTTCAATATTAGTCTCACTGGGGATAGGAAACTTATGAGCTTGGGGTATCTTGGGGCACTTGCTATGTGCGTTACTGACGGGCTTGTGGCGAGGGCTGTAGTTGGACATGGGGAATGGCAGCATTGGTCATTTGCGCCGCTTTGTATTGGATTGTTGATTGGGTTGAACTGGTGATTTGGGTTAGTTGGAACTGAGTCTGCGATGGTTCTGGTCTGGCTCACTCAAGATGGATGCAGAATTATTGTTTTCGAGACATGGCACGAGGGTTCAAAACATTTATACATCACAAAGAATGATTCATGTATTCTTGACGCATCTAGTTCATTTATTTTACGAAAATTTGCTGATGAAATGCACAACATGATACACTACTGGCTTCTTGCAAATGCATACAATAAGATCAATTTAAGTTCCAGCGATATAGATAACTAGACCATATCGACCGTCCTGATGTATGTTTTTCCATAGATCTATTGCTGCACATTCCTCCTTATCCTCTCAAGTTGAAGTCCTAGCCTGAGCTACCCAACCCCTATACTTATGCTCCCATACCTACCACGTCATGTTGAATACAGAATCATGAGAAAAGGTACGCGCCTAATCCTCTGCCATGTTCAATTCCTCGCCTCCCAGCTCGATCTCAGTAATAGGGCGAAGATCAGCAAGGCAATCTCTCACTTGACTCCGATACCTCCTCACAGCAGCGTCGTCATCAAGATCAACGGTGAAAGACGTCCCCATGATCTCAGCTAGTTCCTCAACTTTGGCTGTTTCTTCATCTGAAAGATCCTCTATCCAGGTTGCAACAGTCTTCTCGAGGAAAAAGGTCAAAGCGGTCTCATCCTCCCACTCAATAGGCCATTCTTTCTCATCTTCCTGTTCCCCATACAAAGTCGCAATTATATACAGAAGGCTGCATGAAAACTTCACTGATTCCCAGTTGCTGCGGAACGCTTTGACGTAGTCTGAATCCTGATCGAAACTAAGAATCTTCTTAATGAATTGTCGTGCACGGAGGGCTTTGACTTCGATTGATGGGTCTTCACCTGGTTCGAAGAGAGATTCGGCAGAGTCGGATAAGACATCATCTTGCTCATCGTGAACGATCAGTGCGAGCTTGGCGCTTTCGGGTATGCCGAGATTACATTTGCAGTTTGGCTCTGTAAGAAATGGGGTCGGGCTGCTGCGACCAGCTGATGAATCTGAGGTTGGGAAAGTAATGTCAGATATTTTGGATGACTGGAGGTGGTAGGAGTTGTATATATAGTGGAGAGAATATACGATTTGGGACGTTGCAGTGCTTTTTGTGAATGGTGATGCGTTGTTGTAGGAAGATATATTTTACCACAGATGAATGGAGTTATTTATACCTAGATAGCTCACTGCACGAGTCTAAACAGTTACCGAGTGGAGTGTTTGTTCATGGTTATAGGTCTTGCGACTGGGTATATGTTCTTGTCCCACGTTTATTTCGATGTTGTTACGTTCTGGCGTTAGATCTTCATACTCATCTTAAACATGATGATTAAATGGAACTGTCCCTATTTACTAATAGGCTTGATTTGTTCTATGAGAAAGTAAAACAGACACAAGATACTTGTTCGTCGTTTTACAACTTTTGTCAATGACGAACAGCCAAACCTGAACTGCCGTACATCGGTCCACCGCTGCTCTGTTGTGTCTGAAGAAATGCGTAGGGTAAGCTCATACGACGCTAGCGCATATGAGACACTCTAAGATTTCGAGCACCCAATTAAAGCATTTCCCCTGTGGCTTAGTTGGCTAAAGCGTCCGACTGTTATTCATAGACAATCGGGAGATCGGAAGTTCGAGCCTTCCCGGGGGAGAATGAGTTACAATTCTCTTTTTGCTTTTCCAACTGATTCTTTTGCCATCTGATTTTTAACAATTGTATCGTACTGCGAGAATGATAGAAACGGCTCGTTATAGGCGTTCTAATCCGCCAATTGATTGGGGCTTGATCAGTGTGGGACAATGTTGGCATTGTCTCGCGGGTATAATGTCCCAATTGACTGGAAATCTGCAGTATTGGATCTTGTAGAGATTGAATGATCTGAATGGCGTGATAATTCGTGGTTTCTCTGGTATGCGCTGACGTTCGCCAAGGATCCGATCCTGCGCGCCAAATTATTGCTCGTCTCCACGTGAAGATCAGTGAGACATTGCGCAAACCAACAGTTAATCCTGCACCAATGGTGATCTTCCTTAAGGAGATATATAACATATCATATTTAAATCGTATTAATATTGTTTCGCCGCGATTGAGTTTGATCTTGCATACAGAAACTCAATGGCTCCAACGAGACTGGCGCGGATGTTGCGGCTACCTCGGACCTAGGGTGGATTTAAACAGGGGCGTACCGCGGTGTTCTACCCTTCTGTGGACTAGACTCACGATGGAACAGATCACTGTTGAGGCACAGACATAGTTTGACGGGATTGGCGCGGAAATGCACCGACTTTTTCGTGGGTGAGTCGGGAGACTTTATGTAGAGACCTGACATCCTTCAACTCACTCAACAAGAGTTGCTGCCCATCATAATCCATAACGGCGCCTGCATCCTACCCGACAACGTCACCTCTATCCTTCCTTCTCCATGGCATCTGCAGACAAGCTCATCGAAGCTCTTCAAAGCCTTGACGCTAATTCATTTGTCAATGAGGCAGAGCGCGTTCGTGCCCTAGATGCACTTACTCTAGCCGTTAGCAGAGTGCAAAAACCTTGGGATACAGTCTGGCAGCATTGTTGGGTAAATCCAGCGACAACTGCATGCGCCAAAACTCTGATCGACGCTGGCGTGTTCACCAAGTGGATTGCAGCTGGTGGTGGAGAGAAGACTTGCGATGAGCTGGCTGAGCTCACCAATACTGACCCAGTCCTTATCCGTGAGTCGCCCCATCTCTGGTATGGGGTGAATACTGATAGTTTTCAGGACGCTTGATCCGACAGATCTCAGGTCAGAATCTGGTCATCGAGACTGCAGAAGATACCTACAAGCCGACGCCCTGGGTCTACGCTCTCACCGCCGATCCAGCCCTCGCCAATGTCTACGGCGGACTTTACAACTTCGTCAATAACCCAATGTTCCAAACTCTACCTGCATATCTCAAGAAAACAGGCTATAAGAATCCGACCGATCCCAACGACTGTAACTGGCAGTTTATGAAGGGAAAGAAGGAAAACCTGTTCCAGTCCCTTGGTGCTGATCCTGTTGCGGCGAGGGAGTTTAACGATGCGATGGAGAGTCATTCCAAGTATAATCTTACTCCTTGGCCTGAGATATACCCAACCCAGACTTTGATTGCTGGTGCTAAGCCTGATCGACCTTTAATGGTGGATGTTGGCGGTAGCAAAGGCCACGACCTGACCAAGTTTCATCTTCGTCATCCCGACATCCCCGAGGGCAGTCTTGTTCTGGAGGATCTACCCGATATTCTCAAAGAACTGACCATTCCTGATACCATATCTGTGCATCCTCACGACTTCTTCACTCCCCAGCCCGTCAAAGGCGCCCGAGCATATTTCATGCATAATGTCCTGCATGACTGGGAAGATAAGCAGGCAAGCCAGATTCTCAGAAATCTCGCAGATGCCATGGAGCCGGGATACTCAAAGCTCCTCATCCATGAGAGCTTGGTCAGTTCAGTCAAGCCTCTTGCGCGAGTGACGACTTCGGATATCACCATGATGGCTTGCCTGGGTGCCAAGGAGAGAACAGCAGTTGAATGGCGTCGATTGATCGAGAGTGTTGGGTTGAAGGTTGTGAAGATCTGGAGACCGTTGCAGTCTGTAGAGAGCATTATTGAGGCAGAGCTTTCTTAACTAAGAAGCCAATTTGGTTATGTTATCTGTTGAAGTAAACCTTTCTTGCATATACAGTCTTCAGTGCAATTTTACGGTGTCATTGTACTTCAATGATTATCTCTATAATAAGCCGTATTAACCCTTTCTATTAATCTCATACAGACCTATATCATTCTGCCTCCCTGACATTGTCCGCGATGGTAAGCTAACGTCTCTAAAACCTTCTTCCGTTAGCATATTTGCACCTTCTTCCGTGTTATAGCTTGGCATTGTGTTGTTTGTTGAAGCTCTATTGTCCTGAGTGCTGATTATACGAAGAGTGCGTAGTGGTCGATTTGAGATTTGATCGGGAGTGCGGTAGACTCGCAACACCAGTATGCGCATGACAGGAATGGATGCTGCCATGATGGTGACGGCACATTCGGTAGTGCCCCATATGATAATTCCAACTCGATCCACTGCGAAATGTATCACTGATGAGTTCCTACATACTGGGATATAGAATTACTCACGAGTACGGTTCTTGCTGCTAAGGCCGAGCATTTTGTAGCATTTGGCTGCTGCAGTGGCGGCGGCACTGAAGCGCATTTAGTAGGTAAAAGATACGATGATACGGGCAAGACTGACAAGATACCAAAAGTCAAAGCAATTCCAACTCCGATTTTCTCCCGTGTCCGCATCGAGAGTTTCCAGATAATCGTCCAAGCAAGTACACAGAGCACAAGGTCGACTAACCCCGAGAATGCTGCTCACAGTCAACAAGAGAGAATCCTAGGTAGAGCAAGGGCTTACCTCCAGCAAAGATGTTATAGTATGTCGCAACCATAGGATTCCAACAGGTTCCCGGAAGATTCGAATGCCAGACCTTCTTCGCAGGCGTACATTTCGCAAAAGAGAATACAATAACCAGATTCATGGTGATGTTTATCGCGACGATGAGGAACCATAGAAACCAGCTCATCCAGCCATCCACTAATCGAATCAATGTCAGAGCAAATGACGTCTTACTCCATGCTGCGGATAGAACTGCGAAGAGCCCGAAAATTGTTCCGGTAAGGGCGATTTTGGGTACAACTGCTGGATCAACCTCTGACATGTCCTTGCCGAAGCCGAGGGTGACGTTGAAGATGACGAGACCAGTGCCGATGGCGAGGCAGATCTGGTAAAAGAAAGCGTCATGTTAGCTCAAACTCGACGCGGTTACCGCAGACTGGCTGTCAAGATTTACCCATGCCGCAATCAAGATATAATCATCCCACCAGAAGCCCCGACGCCGAATAACCTTGCAATACAATCTGAGACCCAAAAACAAACCCGATAAAACGGTCAGCGACACACAGACTGCGATTATCGTTGCGCCGAGACCTGTCGGTGATGGCATCAGAGAGAGCGATTGTCGGGACGGTCTCGCTACCTACCGGGATCGAGGGGCTTTTTTTATTGCATGGGAAAGAAGTTGAAGACAAAGAAGATGGAGAAGAGGAACGGCAGAGTGCGCGCCAGGGAGGGTGAGCAATTGAAGTATGATCTGTACAGTAGTATGAGAGGTCCGAGCCCCCAGCGCTCACCCCTTTTGCATTGCGCCTCTGGAAACAAGCGGACCAAGGGATGTAAAGATCAGCGGCACTTCTGCTGTGCCGCCCCCAGAGCGTGATATTACCCAAAAGGCTAGTGGCTTATGGCGCTCGGTAGTGCGGTTAGCCACGCATCACAACGAGTTGCTCCCCTCGAATGGCCTAATTGCCGGCGTAGGTTACATTATGTTCTGGTTCTCCCTCGAACAAGAAATCCCTTCGAACCTCAAGGGTCTCGACTACAGGAACCCTCAACAGATCCCAGATACAGTCATGGTAGCTAGACCTTTGCGAACAGCCTGTCTCGCAAGTTACACTGTCTCAGTGGGTAGCGAGCCATTTACAGGGTATTGAATTGACCCCCAAGCCACTGTCACGGAGCTAACTTTGGTCATAAACTTAAAAATTGATCGTACCTATCAACAACTTCCGAATGTCAAGTGCAGTACGATAAACTATTGGTTTAGTCTTGGTATCGAAGCACATCCACGAATGACTCCGCATGCTTATCGTCGCGGCTCGTTCCCCGGTTGCCGTCAAGATTTACTATCACCAAATAGCGATAGAAACGGGTTACTAGGCCACTTATTTCCACATTTCATATTGATTTCGTCATTTCACAGTTACCACTTTATTTAACTGGTTGAAGATCCCAATAACACTATATAACCACGCTCTGCAGGTACTACTTGTTAACATTACTTGCTCTTTAAAACTACTGCCCCTAAAGTCTTTCATGACTACTTCATCTAATC